>CAUYLG010058610.1:0-135165 GCA_963573385.1 Cacajao melanocephalus
GAAACTGGATCCCTTCCTTATACAAAAATTAACTCCAGATGGATTAAAGATTTAAACATAAGACCTAACACCACAAAAACCCTAGAAGAAAACCTAGGCAATACTATTCAGGACATAGGCATAGGCAAGGACTTCATGACTAAAACACCAAAAGCATTGACAACAAAAGCCAAAATAGACAAATGGGATCTAATTAAACCTAAGAGCTTCTGCACAACAAAAGAAACTGTCATTAGAGTGAACCAGCAACAAAGAGAGTGCGAAAAAATTTTTGCAATCTGCCCATCTGACAAAGGGCTAATAATCAGAATCTACAAAGAACTTAAACAAATTTACAAGAAAAAAACAACCCCATCTAAAAGTGGGCAAAGGATATGAACGAACACTTTTCAAAAGAAGACATTTATGCAGCCAACAAACATATGAAAAAAAGCTCATCATCACTGGTCATTAGAGAAATGTACATCAAAATCACATTGAGATACCATCTCACACCAGTTAGAATGGCAATCATTAAAAAATCAGGAGACAACAGATGCTGGAGAGGATGTGGAGAAATAGGAACGCTTTACACTGTTGGTGGGAGTGTAAATTAGTTCAACCATTGTGGAAGACAGTGTGGCGATTCCTCAAGGATCAAGAAATAGAAACACCATTTGACCCAGCAATCCCATTACTGGGTATATATCCAAAGGATTATAAATTGTTCTATTATAAGGACACATGCACATGTATGTTTATTGCGGCACTGTTTACAATAGCAAAGACTTGGAACCAACCCAAATGCCATCAATGATAGACTGGATAAAGAAAATGTGGCACATATACACCATGGAAGACTTGGCAGCCATAAAAATGGATGAGTTCATGTCCTTTGCAGGGACATGGATGAATCTGGAAACCATCATTCTCAGCAAACTGACAGAAGAACAGAAAACCAAACACCACATGTTCTCACTCATAAGTGGGTGTTGAACAATGAGAACACATGGACACAGGAGGGGAACATCACACACTGGGCCTGTTGGGGGTGGGATAGAGGACCTAGGGGAGGGATAGCAGTGGGCGGGGGAATTCAGGAGGGATAACATTAGGAGAAAATACCTAATGTAGGTGACAGGGGGATGGATGCAGCAAACCACCATGGCATGTGTATACATATGTAACAATCCTGCATGATGTGCACATGTACCCCAGAACTTAAAGTATTAAAAAAAAGAAAGAAACATCAGGGGGTTAGGCACGGTGGCTCACACCTGTAATCCCAGCACTCTGGTAGGCCAAGGCAGGTGGATCACTTGACGTCAGGAATTCGAGACCAGCCTGACCAACATGGTGAAACTCCACCTCTACTAAAAATATAAAATTAGTGTGTGTGGTGGCACATGCCTGTAATCCCAGTTACTCAGGAGGTTGAGGCAGGAGAACTGCTTAAACCTAGGAGGCAGAGGTTTAGTGGGCCAAGATCGCGCCATTGCACTCCAGCCTGGGCAACAAGAGCAAAACTCCGCCTCAAAAAAGAAAAGGAAAGAAAAAGAAACACAAGGGGATGAAAAGAAACAGAAGTTCCCCATTCAGAAAAAGTCTTATGAGTTCTTCAGGATCCACATTCTTGTTACTAAACATTCTTAGTTTGGGATTTCTGCTTTTTGTGCTCAGTATCTTAAAATATGCTAATTTTATGTTGGTTATTCTTGCTCTGTCCTAAAACCTACATTCTTCTGAGCAAGGCCAGGTGATCCGCCATAGGCTGGAACCTCTAAAATGCCATGGCACCTGTCTAGCATATTTCTGGTCTGGCCCACCTTGAACTTCTCACTTTTGCTCTTAGCATGGTCCCACCCAGCTATGTCTTCTAGGTTCTTGACCTGCCCAGCACTTCATCTCTATCTCTCTATCCACATCAGCCCCTGCCCTTTGGTCATGGCTTTGGGGCACCATGTGGCTACTACAAGCAAATGTCCCTAAGGGCCTAGAAAATGTATCCCGATTTCCTTGAGGAAAAGAGTTATAAGAACCAAAGCAACTGAAGTCACCTTTAGGAAATCTAAGCAAAGCCTCATAAATCTGGTAGGGATTGTCTTTCCTCCCTTCAGAAAGAGGTACAAGAGGAACAAAATCAACAGAAAATACAAATTTCTTACTTTTAAACATTGGACTATGACTATTAATTAAATTTTAGACTTTTTAAAAAGTGGCCAAGGGGCAGAGTGCCTCAGTTCCAAGAGGTCGGCATTGGAAGTGGCCATATAGTTAGAAGCATTGGTATTACAAAGACAACATAGAATTGAGAGTCATTTACATCTGGGTTCAATGTCTTATCCTCACTCGCCAGTAGAAAAACTTCAGGCAAATCATAGATCATAAGCTTCAATGTCTGTAAAATGATAATCCAGTATTACAAGCTCTATAATTTATTTTTAAATACTTCATTATAATTTGTATGATATATGTGACAATTTAAGTTTCATTTCTAGGCCAAATCAGTTAAAGCAATGTCTGAAATGTACAGTCTAAAAGTGAGAGTAGGTGTCAGGCAACATTACATCAGAAAGGAGATGGACTCACTCCTATTTCAATCAAGAACCATTACTTTACCATGTAGCAAGCTGAAAGTTAGAAATGGGTTTTACTTGGTGAAATTAAAGGTATCCAAGACCTGTGGGTTAGCTAAAATAATTTAGAAACATGTAAGAAAAAAAGGGTAAGACTTCTCTGATGCCTCAACTTTGTACCCTTGAGTGATATCGAGACTTAATCCCTAATCTGTCCTTGTCTCCGATTTAAAAGGATTTGTGATTGACATACAAAGGATGCAGAATCCTACATAGAGCAAAGCTTTTTTAAATTTAATATATAGTTAGAGCACCTAAAACAAAATAGAGCTCAGAGTTCATCAACCTACCAAACAGACTGTATGAAATATTTTTTACCTGCTTTGTTAATTAATGCTAGTCTAATAAGTATCTTTATATGTGTAAGATTTTGGTCTAAGCCTTAAATTCATTACAACTTGGTATCAAGCCTATAGAGGAAGTAACTATTACCACACCAAACTTTTTGGGTGGTTACTATGATTTCCAAAATGAAGCTGAAATCTGAGTGTAATCAAATTGCCTTAAAGAAATTTATCAATTTCCATCCTTCATATCCCACAGAGTTGCTGGGAAGTCACATGTGAAAGTGCTTGTTAAATTCTAAAATGCAGTACAAACATAGTGTCTCAGAAAGATTTTTATTTGTACAAGTCAAGTTCCTCCATGGCTCATCAGCCTGGAGGTTCAAATGGAGTGACATTTTTGGTAATATACTACATTTCCATGCATCTTTATTTTAACTGCCTCATCAGAGTCTCCCTGAAAACAGGGCCCTAAGTAGAATTTCATGGAGCTCCAGTATGAATTTCACATGTATGCACACTCACTGCATCATGGGCACCTTTACCAGGAAGAGCTGTTATTTCTGGGCACTGCCAGGCCCCTCCCACTAATGCTCTAGAGCAGTGGTTTTCAGGATGGGGGACTCATCATAAAGGGGGATGCAAGGCAAACCTTTGGAGGTGTGATGAAATATTAGAACTTTTGTTTAATTTTTACTTCTATATGTTTTGTAAAATATGTAAGATATTAACACATGAGAGAGAGCTCAGCCATATTTTAACAGATAAATATGTCAATCAAAATAGTTTGGAAACCTCTGGTTTCGAGCATCTGTGGATGGAGGGAAATATGCCTTTCTCCCTCTAATATAGTATACTCTCCTGAGGGCTATTGCAGCAATGGTCTTGTGCTCAAATGACACACAGATTCTTTAGTGGAAGAGCTCTTACATTCAGCCCACTCACCCCTCCCCAGCTTTTCTAGGACTCAGCCCAGACAGAGTCCAGGGAATGGCTGAGACAGGACACTTCCTCATGACCCAGAAACTGGCCTCAGAATCACACCACCCTCTGGTGATCAGAGTTTACTGTGGCTGACTCCACCTTTCTCAGGATGCATTCTCTCTAGGAACTGCTTTTGACTCTAGTACCAATACACTGATGGGACAGACCACCAACTCATCACAGACACAGGGCACACATTCAGCAGACATGCCCAAACATGTCTGAAGCTCAATGATGGAAACAATTCAAGCTCAGATGCTAATGGCTACATCACAGCTGACAGTCTAAAGAAATACTAACCCCTCATTGCTAAGTCATGTAATCATTTCCAAGGCAATGCTTTACCTGTACCTGGGAAACAGCCCTTGGGCACTTTTGTTCCTTGAGAGTTACCCCAGTGTCTGCTTCTATATTCAATACCTGTGGGAAAAATGTGAAGTTAACTAGATAAGCATTTTAACACCTGTGTGTGTGACAGACTGTGTGAACTGAATCTGTATTTGAGAAGTAAATGCACATTTTATAATACGGAATTTCCCTTGACAACATTGGGTTTTAACTATGAGTTTTAATATTCATTGGCCCTAAAATCCTTCCTACGAAAACATTTCCCCAAATTAGAAAGGAAGCATAGGAGAAACAAAATTTGACATATAAATACTCATTTTACACAGTCATTTTTTGACATGCCCTTCCAAATCCCATCCAAGCCTCCTCTGAGCCTCATTCTAAACACATACTCTCTATACCATCATTCTCCTTATATAGCCTCTTTTTTTTTTCTAGACAGAGCCTTACTCTGTTGCCCAGGCTGGTGTGCAATGGCACAATCTCAGCTCACTGCAACCTCTGCCACCCGGGTTCAAGCGATTCTCTTGCCTAAGCCTACTGAGTAGCTGGGATTACAGGTACATGCCACCACATCCGACTAATTTTTGTAATTTTAGTAGAGACAGGGTTTCGCCATTTTGACCAGGCTGGTCTCAATCTCCTGACCTCAAGTGATCTGCCTGCCTCAGCCTCCCAAAGTGCTGGGATTACAGGTGAAAGCCACCATGCCCTATCTCCTTAAATATACTCTTATACTCCACTTGCTTAACACAGTGGGCACTCATACTCAGGAATGCCCTTATCTATACCCAGCCGAAATCCTCAGTCACTCCTCAAGGTTCAGGTCAGATTTTACCTCCTGTTTAGACCCTGAATCCTGACTGAATTAACAGCACCTTCATCTACCTTCCCATAGCTCTTTGGACTAATTAGATGGTTTTATAATTTCTCTGACCCCCCATTATCTTGCTCAGCTACATATGTCCTGCACAATCATGGCATAATCATGCCACTGTGTAGGCATTTGATCAATGCATGTTGGACTGGTGTTATATTCAGGACACTGCAAGAATCTCTTGGTCTTATAATTCACTACTTGTCTGGACAGCTTCCAAAACATCATACCTAGAATGATGACAACGGTGTATGGATGGATCATGGGACACTGCCTTGGGCGATGCCTGATGGCAGGCTCCAGGAACAGCTTCCAAACATCCATGAGTAGCAAAAGGGACCCGGAACACAGGGAGAAGAGGTCAAACTGCACCTGTCCCCGGTTTCACACAGGGGCCAGCTGTGAGCAACACTGTGCCAGACTCCTTGGGGAATAAAATAGCCAGAGTTTTTGCCAGAGGTGCTTCCAATTGCTTGCGGAGACATATTTATACATGTGAAACAACCTCAGAATACATGAACAAGTAGTAAATCATGATACAAAGCATTATTGCTTTAGGAATTCAGATAAGTTATGACCACATAGAGCTAAAGAAAAGGCAAAGGTTTTAAGAAGAAACTGGGGCTGCAAGTGGCTACGAAGCAAGCGCCAAAACAAGCAGAGATACTGCTAGCCTCCCCGGTTCGTTACAGTTGATACGGTTGTTCCTGTCCAATTTAAGGAGGAAGCAGGGCAGTTGGATTAGATCATAGTACAAGAATTACTGACCACTGATATCTCACTGGTCTGGAACTGGAACAGAAACTATCCCAAAACCAGGGCCAGGCAAGGAGGCTGACCACCACTTAGCCCTCTGCTTACATTATCAATAGTCTCGGTCTCCACTGACTACTCTGGAGCACCTCCTGTATCCTAGGCACTCTGCTAGGTGCTTTACACACATTATTTATAAGTCTCACTATACTTGACAAGGAAGGTACTGTGAAGAAAATAGGACTCAGAAAAGTTAGGCAATTTTCCCTAGGCACAGCGCTAGTGGATGGTGGACTGAGATTTGAACCCAGAAAATCTAACTGACCCCAAGTCCAAGCTTACCAACATCCTATCTGCCTTCCTGGAGAGAACCAAAGGGAAAAAAGTTGCTGCTTTGTTCTATTGCAAACATTAGTGTGAACAACAATGCCAGTGTTGTAGGCCATGGACTTAAAACTGGTTCCTGTCTACTGAAATTAATTCCAAAGACAAATGATAATTGTGCCTGCAAAAAAAATAAATACATTCTGGTGCTGAAGTCAGCACTATGTAATCCCCTTGAATTAGAATATAGTAATTTTACACATCAACTTGAATAACTCTCTAATCAGACAGATGTTTATTTAAAAATTAAAAAAAAAAACCCTTTCTATCTAGGATAACGTATCTCTTGTTCAATAGAGTCCCCATCCAGTCCTGACACTGCATTTTTTCCATCTCTTCACCACAGTGCACCAGCCACACTGGATACTTGAATTTGTCCTAGACATGGACTTTAACAAAGCTGGAAAAGGTTCAAGGAGAAGTTAGAAACATCATGCAGATAGGAGGGCCTTCATGAGAGAATGTCTAATAATATCAGTTGCATGGTTTAGAGAAATGAAACCAGGAAGTAGAAGAGCATGACCTAGATCTATCACACAATCAAAAATTATATAGGGTGATCTTAAGCTCATTTTTACCAAATCCCAGACACTTAGAAACAAAACAGAACTTGGTGACTCAAAAGGACTGAGGTGAGGACAGACCTGGAAGAAAGGGCTTAGAATGACTCCCAGTCTCCACCCTAAGGGCGGGGACTGAAGACAATGCTTAATTCCAGACAGGAAGTTCAGAAAGGATGAGATCATTTCAGGTGTGCTAAGTGAAAATTACCTGTGGAAGATTCAGGAGAAGACACACAGAAAGCAGAAGAAATACAAGTCTGAATCTGGAAGAAAATAACCAGAGGCTAGAAATCTGAATTTATGACTCATCAGTACATGGCAATAAGAGAAGCCATCAACAAGCATAGATCATCCAGAGAAAAGGTGGAGAGTCAAAGATTTGTCCCTTACAGTCTGGGACCAGATTCATGGACTCAAGAGAGTTATTTTATTTATGTATTTATTTTTGGAGACAGGGTTTTGCTCCATCACCCAGGATGGAGTGCAGTGACATGATCACAGCTAACTGTGGCCTCAAACTCCTGGGTTCAAGCAATCCTCTTGCCTCAGCCTCCCTAGTAGCTAGAATTACAGTTATACACCACTACACCCAGCTAATTTTTTACTTTTTTTTTTTTTAGGGACAGAGTCTTGCTACCTTGCTCAGGGTGGTCTCTAAATCCTGGCCTCAAACAATCTGCCCTTCTGAGCTTTTCTAAAATAATGGCCAGGCCTGAGCCACCATTCCCAGCCTGAGAGTCATTTTAGACCAAATAAAGCATTAAACTTGTTTACCTAGTAGGCATTAAACATATAGAACACTTGTGAATATTTAACCTCAACTTTATTTAGCTCCAAGAATTTTACAGAACAAATCTTGAAATCTATTTGTTTTAAATACATGCAATTTAACAGTATGTAGTTTTCTTAACATAAATTTGTTGTTACTCTCAAAAAATATATATAAAAAAGAGGAGTTAAATTTGCAGATGTCAGATGAATTACGGATTTATTGCTCCTGAAAGTTACTTGAGGCTGACATAAAAGAAAACCTTCCTATCCACCCTAAAAATGTCCCTTGTAAACTGTCAAAAGCATACACTGCTTTAGCAGATACGACACTGTGCCATGCTACAAGGAAGGACTCTTCTTTCCAGGAACCTGTCATTTCTTGTAACTACTTCTCTTCTAATCCATTCAGATCCACTTGTTTGTTTTAATAGCTAAAATTTAGATATTTATGATTGAGGAGCACTAGGACAGTTACCAGTAACAATATCATGACCATTTTTTGAGTGTCAAGCACACATCAGGCACCATTCTGGGAGCCTGGGGTATTCTTCTTAGCAAGCTTGAGAGGTAGGCATTATTATTTTTATTTTACAAACAAGGACACTGAAGCCCAACAAAACTCAGCAACTTGCCTATGGTCACAATGTTGGCAGTAGAGAAGCAGAATTCAATCCCAAATCTATCTTTCACCAAGGATCCTGTGTGCTCTTTGCACTACTTCACCAGTTCATTGAGGGACTGGCTCTTATCACTGAGTTATAAAAATAGTAAAGACTAACATTGTTATAATAATGAAGAAATTATTGGAAACTGTTATCAAAGTATCATGAAACTCTTAATATTTGGACTTTTTTGACAACAAAAATGGAAATTCCATATGGTTTGACCTAACAACAGCACATTCTGTTGTATTTTATGTGAATGTGTACAGCAGCAGTGTAAATTTCTGAGGAAATCCTATATCCGTAGAAAGGGGAGAGGGTAACCAAATACTTCACCCAACTCATTAATAGCAAAAATATATTGTGGCTAAAAAGAGAAAAAACATATAGAAACATAAATTTGCAAGATAAAGAAACTCTAAAAAAAATTTCTTGTGAAAGACAATAGCTTGTTAGTTTAAGTGAAACTTTATGTGTTGACTATAGGCTGACCACCAAGAGTACTGTGAAATATAAGCTAATAAAACATAGAAGTATGAAATATAAATGGTATATAAACACTATTTTTTTGTCTGAATTTTGTGTGCTCCCAAAATTTATATGTTAAAATCCTAACCCCTAAAGGTGATGATATTAGGAGGTAGGGCCTTTGGGAAGTGATTAGATCATAGGGTGAAACACTCATTAATGGGATTACCACCCTAATAAAAGAGGCCCAAGAGAGACTCTTTATCCCTTCTATTATGTGAGCACATAGCTAGAAGGTGACAGCTGTGAACCAGAAAGTGAACTTACCTTGACACCAAATCTGTGGTGCCTTGATCTTGGGCTTCCCAGCTTCTAGCACTGTGAGAAATAAATTTCTGTTCTTTGCAGGCTTCCCAGTTTATGGTATTTTGTTATTGCACTCCAAATGGACTAAGATAATATGTTTTCATCTACATGACCACACTAAGGAAATTTAAAATATTCTATGGAACAGATTTTTGGAAAATCATAAAAATAAATAAACAATGGAGAAATATGGAGAATCCTATAAATGAGGCATAAAATACTAGAGCTATCAGAAAACAAAAATTATTTAAATTTTACCCTTTTGTTTTACAGTGGAGGAAACCAAGATTCAGGAAGAGTGTGTCAGCAGGGACTAAAAATTCAAGTGCCTTACTCCTAGTCCAGTGCTCTCTGAAATAGATTAGAATAACATGCTATTTGAACAAAATAATGTCTTTATATATTGCAACTGATCATGCCATATACTGTAGATGTAAGAAAATTTTCGTGAGGTATAATTTTTATTTTGTAGCATGATGTTTGTTAGTAAGTATATTAAATATTTTTATTATCATAAAATAAAAACACTGTGAGCTTTAAATTTTAACAGAATTACTTTTCTTATTCAGCTTATTATGATTATGGTATAACCAGAAGACCGCCTTCTCCCAAGATGTCTTTCTACTGCTTTTGGATATTGTTTGTCTTTTTAAAGAGGAAGGCATTCTAAAAATAGTATGCTGTCAAAATGGTTTGGATTTCAAGAAAAAAAAAAACCTCACACCTGCTCCCTGAGAAATAAATACTCAGTTCGAAAGCATGACATTTAGAATATGCCTTTGGCACAAAATTCAGCTGCAGATATCCACTACTAAAAGATTGTTTTGATTCTAATTCAAAATAAGTATCAGAATTAGGCTGTCTTAATTATTCCCTTCATTTATGAAGCTGTATGTTCTTCCGGCCAAACAACTGTATCATTGGGTTCCTGTGCTTTGCTTTATTTCTCATTAGAGTATTTTTAATAGTAACAGAGAAGGGCCAACTGTCATGGCTTATCACCCTCCCTATCTGACACTTTCATCAAAGAGTCTTTCAAATTCCACCAATCCATCAATCTGAGATTTACAGCTGAGAATTCATGATTTAAAGGAGAATAAATAACCCTGTTCCTGAAGGGGACCCAAATTCACTAAAGAGAGACAACCACCAGTAAAAGAATCAATATATCTTTCAAATGGCCTGTGAAACCCCAGCTCCCTTACAGAAACCCTTTACAGAGGAGGACATCAGAGCTTCCCAGACAACATCCCTGCTTGAAACAGAAGAATTTAGAATAATTGGATGGTACATGATACCCTAACCATCAGTCACAAGTATTTCCTGGTACACTATCTGGAATAGCAAGAACAACTCAAGAGTGTTCAGTACCTTGAAAAGGTACTTGAAAAGGACCACTGCAAAGGAGAATTAATTTTTCAATACTGAATACAATCATGTCACCCACAGGGTTATGTGGATTCATTTACTCTCTAACAAATATTTATTGAGCACCTACCACATGCCAGGCACTATTCTGGGAGCTAAGGAAATGTCAATGAACAAAATAGACAAAAATCTCTGTCCTTGTACAAGTAATATTATACTAGGGAGAAACAAACAGATAACAAGTAAAATGTTTTGTTTGCAGAAGGTGGTAAGTGTTATGGACAAAATTGAAGCAGAGAAAGAAAATAAATGAAATAATATATAGGCTTGACACAGTATAAGCATTTAAAATATATTAAAGAATCTCTTCTCTTCATAAAAGCTCTAAAAATGATTTTCTTGGTTTCAGGGCTGGAGTTGAGGAGAAATTGCATTTTCTTCTTGAGAGAGTAATAATCTTATCCCACTACTTCTAAATAGGTATTTGAAATAATAACTTTCATTTATCAAATGCTCACTTTGTGCCAATAACTTTACATAAAATACTTCATTTCATTTTGTATAATGGATATTCTCTTTACATATGGGGAAAATGAGGCTCTAAGAACCTTAAGATCAGAGCTCCATGGGAGGTGGGGAGGTGGGGAGAGATAGCATGGGAAGAAGGGCCAGATATAGGTGAGGGGGAGGAAGGCAGCAGGTCGCACTGCCACGTGTGTACCTATGCAACAGTCTTGCATGTTCTTCACATGTACCCCAAAACATAAAATACAATAAAAATTAAAAAAAAAAAAAGAAAACACATTTATGTTGCAAAAATGTGATAAATCTTTTAATTCACCAAGTTGGTGGTAATATTTACAGTAATAGTAAGAAACTGGCAAAAAGCATTTGAAATTCACACAAAGGCCTGATTCTATTGTTTGTATAAGCACTAAAGTTATTAAAACAATAAATTAATATGTGAACAGCATTGTTTGATTACTGTAGCTTTAGAAAATGTTTATAAAGGACATACAATATATGTCAGGATTTACTAAGGTTATAGAAGTCAGCGTCTGGTCTTTATATATTCTAATTATTGTAATATGTAAGCTCTTGCAATGGTTAGTATTATGTGTTGACTTGGTAAGGTTATGGGACTTAGTTATTTAATCAAATAGTAATCTGGATGTTCCAGGGAAAGTATTTTGTAGATGTGGCTAGGATCTACAATCAGTTGACTTAAGTAAAAGAGGTTACTCTTAATAATGTGGATGGAGCCTCATCTAAGCAGTTGAAGGTTTTAAGAGCAAAAACTGAGGTTTTCTAGAGAAGAAATTTTGCCTCAAGACTGCAGTGCTAATTCCTGCCTGAGTGTTCAGGCTCATCCCTTTTTTTCTAAATTTCAGACTTGGCAGGCCTTGTGATGTTAAAATAAAGATAATTATCCTGACTCCTATGAGTATACTTTCCTTATCTCTCCCTGCTATGTATATCTCACTGAAATATTTCAAAAAGTTTCAATGTAAAATCGAACTCTTTCAGGTAATACTGAAAGAATAGATAGTCAAATTAAAAAGTCAGCACAATTCTCATTAAAATGCCTTGCTAGTATTTTATATCCGGCCTGATTTTTCTTCTTATACTCTCTAATTTCATAAAAGATAATCAGCTTCTACTTGACACTTGATGAAACACCTGATACAAACCTGACATTGATTTATGAATTGAATTGTGTGAGATGACTAGCCACTTATTTAAAATAAAATATATTGCTATGTGTATCAAAGACTTAATAAAGTGTTAACATTTTATCATTTCTAGAAAGTTAGCTAAATAAAACAATTCTAGATGAAAATTACCCAGGCATAGTGATATCATGCGCATGTAGTCCCAGCTACTCAGGAGGCATAGGTGGGAGAATAGCTTGAGCCTGGAAAGTAGAGGCTGCAGTGAGCCGAGATCTTGCAATTGGACTCCAGTAATGGTGACACAGCCAGACCCTTTCTCAAAAAAGAATTTAAAAAAAACCCCAAAACAGCAACAAAAAGAAAACAATTATATTTTTGTATAAGTATTTATCTAGAGGATTGTTTATCAAATTATTATACACACATCTTAATATCCAATAACGGGTTCATTAAATAAACAAAGGTACAGCTATCTGATGGGATATTGTGCAGCCAATAAAACAAGTTTAGAGTAAAATATCTTATGATGTTGGTATATGTTTATAATATAGTGGTAAGGAGCAAAAGTATAGAAGTAAATATATGTTTTTTCAAAAAAAATTTTAAGAAAGTTAATACATTTTATATACAATTAAAAATAATAGTGAAAGAATTACATCCAAAATGTTAACCTTATACATCTCTAAATGATAGCATAATACGAGTGTGTTGTTGTATTTTTAACTAGTAATGAGCTTTTTAAATAAAATACATAACAATTTTAAACTAAAAATAATTATCCAACTATGATAATGAATTAATGTTATTTTGAGATATGAATTTTTATACTTCCTAATTATTTTCAGAGAAGACCATAGAAATCTCTTTAATATCTTATAATAGTTACAAATTTTTCTGGGAAAATGCCTTCATAAACTAACCAATAGTACTTAAAATAATTTGAATAACTAAATGCTCCTTAAGCTATGTGTGGTAGTTTTGTTTTTCTTGGATACTCCCTCGCACTCTCCATATCTTGGCCCCCTGTTGGCTTGCTCATAGCAGATAGTTCAGGGATGCACCTGACACAGTCTGGATCAATCCCTGGATAACATTCTATGTAGAGCTAATCTTTAATATGAGTACATCTATGTATTTTTTTCACTCACTTTTAACCTTGAATAATGTTAAACATTGCTGACAGAATATTTTAGGATGATGAAGATCTGTGTAAATTACAAGACAAGGAAGACAGCAAGGTGGCAAAAGTGGAGATGAGAGACAGAGAACAGAAAACACAGAAAAATTCAAGCCCACAGTTCCAATCTCTGTGGCTCCTGTTGACCTATGTGAATTTGGACATTATCTGTCCAGTAAATCTCTTTCTCGAAGTTGTAAGGGTTATAGCAGATTAAAATATACATAAATTTTTTTAAATAAGATATAGCCCATATATTTATTAACCAAAATAATATATAATCATTGAAAACTATCTATTAAATAGAGAAAAGAACATAACTTCTTGATTATATAGCAAATACAAACTTATCCCCCATTTTTCTACAAAATTGGAAACTGAGAACTGGCAACGAAAATACATAAACAATTTGTAGTTAATGTAGCAAATTCAGCATTAATCTGTTTCCTCTTTATGGGGGTTCAGAAAATGCTACCCCAAAGTACTTTGAACTGAAGGTGATTGGGAGGGCTTCAGCAGCAAGAAGTTCACTTTAAGCTTCTCCTGCCTTTCAATGTCCTGGCTCAAAAGGAATTACCTGTCCTACCTCATCTGAAAGTAACTTATAAGAACTTCATCTCAAAGGGGTACTGCCTTATACTCAGAGGCCATGTAAAGTTAACACAGAGGCCTTGCTGAGTTCCTCTCCCCACAATTTATTACCATTAGATCATACCCCTTTTCTCCCATCATACTTCTACATGATTTCACTGAACCTAAGCACAAAAAAACACCTCAGTTTTCCCTGGGTGTTTGGTCTTCATTTCTAATGGCTTTTGTTCTCCATAAAACTTTGATTAATAAATTTATTATATTTTTTTCTTGTTAATCTGTCTTTTGTTATATGGGTGCCAGCCACAGACCTTAGGAGGTGTGAGGAAAAAGCATTGTTTTTTTTTCTCATACATCATTCCAATGGGTAACCAAATAACTGCAGTTTCTTTTGTGGCCCAAAATATCAGTCATTGGTTCTAGCAAGATACTGAAATCCAGTAAAAAAAAACTGAACTCAAATGTAAAATATTGCAGTTGAAATACAGCATTTAAAATTTTGAATGTACAACAAAAGTCATAAATAAAATTATTTCCTAGGATTTAAAAATTAACTTGAAAGTAATATACATTGGTTGACATAATTTGCTAATGAACAAGTAAAGATGAGAGTACTTTTTTGCTTTAATTAACAACAGCTGCTGTAAATCTGTGTTTTTCACTAAAACAGTTTCTAACGTGGTAAAAGAAAAAAGGCATAAACTAGGTCCAAATTATGCACAAGTAAGATTATATTATATCATGCTAAGTCCTCACGTGAATATTATCAATAAATGATAAAATAAATATCCTGAGGTTTTACTGAGCATTTCCAAAGAAGAATATTGTTAAAATTGCAAATTATCAGGATAGATGTTCTGGAAAGGCATTGCTTTATTCTGAAAAACCAAAGTCTCAAACCTCAAAACTCAAGAAGAAAGTAAGAAATAAGAAATGGAGAGCAAACCAAGTCAAATTAGTGTGGTGTGAAGAGACAGTGTCCAAAGACATCATGTTGCAAATTGATCTAATCTCATTATAATGGCTTTTTCTGGGTAGTGGGAGATCCGTGGCCACTTTGTAATGAGGCACTGTATTTAATTCAAGGAACTATCAGCATACACAGACATCTTTCTTTTTTGGTTTAATTTAGAAATTGTAGCTCATAAATATGTCAGTCATATTTCTGAAGCCTCATAAATATATTTGTAAGCAAAATTTATCATTAAATGCATGAAAATATAGCCACCCACGTACATAATATCTACAAAACATTTCATCATAGAACTAGATCAGGGTCTGTGTAATAAATAACAGGTCGAATGAGTTAAGAGTGACCTCCATTTAACTCAGCATCAGTCTAGGGGCTGAAATGCAAGAGGTCTTTATTTAAATAGAGAGTTTGGGAATGTTAAGAAGTGTATATGGGGCAAGAGGATACACATATGCACAATGATCTGCTTAGCATTACATGTTAATATGAAACTGAGACAAACCTGTTATCATGGATCTCCATTTTCTGGGAAAAATAACATCCTATGTAGCTTTCCTGAGGCAATTGCCTTTGACTGCCATTTTACCTGTAGTCACCTTTACCAACTGTACCTCATACTTTACCCTCAAATTCAACCGCACTCTTAAATTTCCTATTTGGGTCTTAAATTTCCTTTCTTGGGGCTTTTGTAAATAGTTTCAGTAAGCAGGTCTTGGAAATGATAAGCCCTACATATTTTTATCTTTTTTGATGCTGTCAAACACATATTTTCCAATATTTATTATTCTTAAAAATAAATTTGAGTTTTGTATATTGACTCTGTGTCCTGTGAACATTCTAAATTTTATTAACAATAGTTTTTTTAAAAAATGTCCTTAGGTTTTGCATTGTTATAATTGTTGAATATTTGTACTGACTATCACCTACAGTAAAATGATGAATATAAGTGGTCAAAGTGACACCTTTTACTTGTTCCAATCTTTGGGGGAAAGTTTCAGTTCTTCACTGTCATGGATAATATTAGTTGTGAATTGTATTCAAATGGTCTTAAACATGTTGAGAAAATTTCCGTCTGTTCCCAGCTTGTAAGAATTTTTAACATGAATGCGTGTTAACTTTTTAAACTCCTTTTCTGTTATTGCTAATATGATCATATAATTTTTCTGTTATTATTTTAATGTGTTAAATTGCATTTATTAAATTTCAAACATTCAACCACTCTTGCATTCCTAAGATAAATACTACTTGGAAATGTTGCATTTCCCCCTTTTCTTTTTTTTTTTTCTAGAATCAATTTCCTAACAGGCTAGGGATTTTTGTGTCTTAATTCATGGAAAAAATTTTGTATAATTTTCTTGTAATTACTTTTTCCAATTTTGATATTAAAATTACCTGAACCCATACAAAGAGTTGGAATATGTTGACTGTTTCTCTAGTTTATTAAAACAACTTGATGAAACTGATATTACTTCTTCACTATAGAAATCTGGACAGACTTCAAAAGTGGAGTCACCTGAGTGTAGGCTTCCTTTTTTGTGTGTGTGGAAAGGTTTTTAATTACAATTTCAAGTTCTTTTTCAGATATAAGACTTTAAATTGTCTATTTGTCCATTTAGTCTTTGTATGTATGTGTGTATTTTAGTAGAGATTGGGTTTTGCCATGTTGGCCAGGCTGTTCTCAAACTCCTGACATCAAGTGATCTTCCTGCCTCAGCCTCCCAAAATTCTGGGATTACAGGTGTGAGCCACTGCACCCTGCCTATTTGTCTATTTATTATTATATTAGTTTAGTAAATTGTGTTTTCAAGGAAGCATCCACTAGCTGTCAAACATATTGAAATAAAATTGTTCAATAATTTCCTTATTATAATTTTAATTTCTATATTATCTATGGTGATGCTTCTCTTTATTTACTGATGTTGATAACTTAATTTCACTCTTTTCTTTTTCATCAGTGGAGCTAAATGTTTATCAATTTTATTAATATTTTCAATTAATTGATATTTGATATATTGTTTTTCTGTTTTCTAATTTATTGACTTTTGCTCATATCTTTACTTAATAACAGTTAATAACAAACTTCTTAAAATAAGTTATTCCCAGTAGTTGTTTTTCACAAGGCTTTGTGAAGTCGCTTCCTGTAAATATATAATCTACTCTGAAGCACAATGTTTAAAGGGAACTTTATGTATAATTTTGGAGCTCTATATTTCCACTGACAGGACTAGACAGGTCAAGACCTTCCCTTCATCTAATTTGAAATTATTTTTTGTGGCATTTAGTGCTATTTATACTCACTATCCATAGCTTTAAGTACAGCCTACACATTTGGATATATAGTATTCTCATTTACATTTAAAGTATTTAAAAATAGTTCCTACTTAATTTTGTTTGACCCCTATGTTATTTGAAATTCTGTTGCCTAATTTTCAAATATTTGTAGATATTCTAGATATCCTTTTTGTTAATAATTTCTAAATGAATCCCATTGTGTTCAGAGGATGTACTTAAAATGGGGTGAGCTAGATGATCTCAAAATATTTAATTTGTTTTGATATTTTTGCTATGGCCCAACACATGGTCTATCTTAGGGAATCTTCAATATACACTTGAAAGAATGAATATTTTCCTGTTTAGGGATGCAGTATCCTGTTAATTTCTGCAAGTTCAAATAGGCTGACAATATTATATAAATCTTCCATTTCCTTACTAATTTTATGTTTAGTTTCTCCATTCATTACTAAGAAAGTAGTATTGCACTCTCCAATGACAGTTGTAGGTTTCTCTATTTTCCTTTGTAGTTCTGTCAGTTTCTTCTTTATATGTTTTGAAACTCTTATTACATAACATATATATTTAGAAGCATTAGATATTATTGATAAATTTACTCTAGTGTCATTAGTATAAAATATCTATTTCTAAAAGTATTTCTTATATAGAGTCTGCTTTGATACTACTACGCTATGCCAGTTTTCTTATGATCAGCATTTCCATGACATTTGTTATTTCGCCTTTTTATTTTTAAAATGAATTTCTTGAAAACATTACATAATTGTGTTTTGTTTGTTTATTGTCCAGGCTAAGAGTTGAAGGTTCTCATCAATTTACATGCAATTTAATTATTAAGATGCTTAAATATATTGATATCTTTAAAATTATTGTTTCATATTTCATCATCTATTGTATCTGGTTCTATTTTTATTGATTGATTTCTTTCTTCTGTAATATATTACATTTTCCTACTTTTATGCATTCTAACTATTTTTTATTGTGTATGGTTGAATATAGTTGTATATGCTGCATTGTTCAGTATTTGAATTTTATTGTCTTAATAGAACACCTTTTTTTTTTTTGGAAGTCAGTTAATTTACTTGTAAATCAGCTTAATCTCTTTGAAACTTGTTTTTTCTAGCTTGATTATGAGTCTTAGTAGCTTTTACTCCAGTACAGGTAGCCCTACTCTTAAGGTAGGGACTTTTGGAGACAAAAAGTTAATGATCCTGTTATGCAGTGCTAACAGGATGATCTGGTTTTCCAATTAGATCTCTCCACTTTAGAAGGTCAGTATTCAATATTACAAGCCTTAGGAAAGCTTAGATAGTTGTTCGGCTTACAGTTCTATACCTGTTATTTGTTTCAGTTAATAACGAACTTCTTAAAATAAGTTATTCCCAGTTGTTGTTTTTCACAAGGCTTTGTGAAGTCTCATCCTGTAAATATATAATCTACCCTGAAGCAGAATGTTTAAGGGGAACTTTAGTACAATTTTGGAACTCTGTATTTCCACTGACAGGACTAGACAGGTCAAGACAGAAAGTCAACAAAGAAACAATGGACTTAAATTATACCCTTCAACAAATGGACTTCACAGATATTTACTGAACATTCTATCCAACAACTGTGGAATATACATTCTGTTTATCAGCACATAGAACATTCTCCAAGATAGAATATATGACAGGCCACAAAACAAATATCAGTAAATTTAAGAAAATTGAAGTTACATCAAGTACTCTCTCAGATCATAGGGGAATAAAATTGGAAATCAACTCCAAAAGGAACCCTCAAAATAATGCAAATACATGGAAATTAATAACCTGCTCCTGAATGATCATTGGTTCAAGAATGAAATCAAGATGGAAAATTAAGACTTACTTAAACTGAATGATAATAGTGACACAACCTATCAAAATCTCTGGGATACAGTAAAGTCATTGCTAACAGGAAAATTCATAGCATTAAATGCCTGCTTTAGAAAGTCTGGAAAGAGCACAATAGACCATCTAAGGTCAAATCTCAAAGAACTAGAGAAACAAGAACAAACCAAACCAAAACCCAGCAGAATAAAAGAAATAACCAAGATCACAGCAGAACTAAATGAAATTGAAGCAAAGAAACAAAAATACAAAAGATAAATGAAATTAAAAAACTGGTTATTTGAAAAGATAAAATAGAGCATTAGCAAGATTAACCAAGTAAAGAAGAGAGAAGATTCAAATAAGATCAATTAGAAATAAAACAGGAAATGTTACAACTGATACCACAAAAATATAAAAGATCATTCGAGGCTACTATGAACACCATTACATGCATAATCTAGAAAACTTCTAAGATATGGAAAAGTTCCTGGAAATATACAACATTCATAGATTAAACCTGGAAGAAATAGAATCTCTGAACAGACCAGTAACAAGCAGTGAGATTGAAATGGTAATTAAAAAGTTAGCAACAACAACAAAAAGTCCAAGACCAGAGGGATTCCCAGCTGAATTCTATCAGATATTCAAAGAATTGTACCAGTCCTACTGACACTATTCCAAAAGTTAGAAAGAGAGAGAATCATCCCTAAATCATTCTATGAAGCCAATATTACCCTAATATGTAAACCAGGAAAGGACATAACGAAAAAAGAAAACTGCAAACCAATATTCCTGATGAACATAGATGCAAAAATCCTCAAAAAAATACCAGCGAATTGAATCCAACAGCATATCAAAAAGATAATTCTCCATGATCAAGTGGGTTTCATAACAGGGATGCAGGGATAGTTTAACATATACAAGTCAATAAATGTGATACACCACAAAAACAGAATTAAAAACAAAAATCACATAATCATCTCAAAGGGCACAGAAAAAGCATTTGACAAAATCCAGCATCCTAGCCAGGTGCAGTGGCTCACACCTGTAATCCTAGCATTTTGGGAGGCCAAGGCAAGTGGATCACAAGGTCAGGAAATTGAGACCATTCTGGTTAATATGATGAAACCCCAGCTCTACTAAAAATACAAAAAATTAGCTGAGCATGGTGGCACACGCCTGTAGTCCCAGCTGTTCAGGAGGCTGAGGGAGGAGAATTGCTTGAATTTGGGAGATGGAGGTTGCAGTGTGCTGAGATTGTGCCACTGCACTCCAGCCTGGGCAATAGAGCGAGATTCTATCTCAAAAATAAATAAATAAATAAAAATCCAGCATACTTTTATGATTAAAACCCTCAGCAAAATCGGCATAGAAGGAACATACCTTAAGGTAATAAAAGCCATCTAGGACAAACCCGCAGCCAATATACTGAATGGGAAAAAACTAAAAGTATTCCCTCGATAACTGGAACACAACAGGGATGCCCACTTTCACCACTTCTGTTCAACATAGTGCTGGAAGTTCTAGCTAGAGCAAACAGACAAGAGAAAGAAATAAGGGGCATCCAGACTATAAAGAGAAAGTCAGACTGTCATTGTTTGCTGATGACGTGATCATATACCTAGAAAACTCTGAAGACTCATCTAAAAAGCTCCTAAAACTGGTAAATGAATTCACCACAGTATCAGGATACAAAATTAATGTACACAAAACAGTAGCTCTGCTATATATCAACAGCAGTCAAGCTGCGAATCAAATCAAGAACTCACCCCCTTTTACAATAGCTACAAAAATTAAAATAAAAACCACATAGGAATATACCTAACCAAGGACGTGAAAGACCTCTATAAGAAAAACTACAAAACACTGCTGAAAGAAATAATGGACAACACAAACGAGTGGAAACCCATCCCATGCTCATGGGTGGGTATAATAAATATGAAAATGAAATACTCTCAAAGTAATATACAAATTCAACACAATTCCTATCAAAATACTACCATCCTTCTTCACAGAATTGGGAAAAAAAAATCATAAAATTTATCTGAAACAACAACAAAAAGCCCACATAGCCAAAGCAAGACTACGCAAAAAGAACAAATCTAGAGGCATTACATTACCCAACTTCAAAGTATACCGTAAGGCCTTGGTCACCAAAACAGCATGATTGGTACTGGTATAAAAATAGGCATATAGACCAATGACACAGAAGAGAGAACCTAGAAATAAAGCCAAATACTTACCGCCAACTGATCTTTGATAAAGCAAACAAAAACCTACAGTGGGGAAAGGACAACCTATTCAACATATGGTGCTGGGATAATTGGCTAACCACATGTAGAAGAATGAAACTGGATCTTCATCTCTCACCTTATATAACAATCAATACAAGATGGAACAAAGATTGAAATCTAAGACCTGAAACCATAAAAATTCTAGAAGATAACATCAGAAAAACCCTTCTAGACGTTGGCTTAGGCGAAGACTTCATGATCAGGAACCGGAAAGCAAACTCAATTAAAACAAAGGTAATAGATGGGACTTAATGAAACTAAAAAATTTCTGCATAGCAAAATAAATAATCAAAGAGTAAACAGAAAACCCACAGAGTTTGAGAGAATCTTCACAATCTATACATCTGACAAAGGACTAATTCCCGGAATCTACAAAGAACTTGAGTTACTTAGTCCTACAAAGAACAAGGACAAATCAGCAAAAAAAAACCCCAAACAATCCCATCAAAAAGTGGGCTAAGGACATGAATAGACAATTCTTCAAAGAAGATAAATAATTAATCTTCTTTTGTATATCAAAAAACATTAAATAATGTTCAATATCACTATTATCAGAGAAATTCAAATCAAAACCACAATGTGATGCCACCTTACTCCTGCAAGAATTTCCATAATCAAAAAATAATAGATGTTGGCATGGATGTGGTGAAAAGGGAACACTTTTACAGTGTTTGTGGGAATGTAAACTAGTACAACCACTGTGGAAAACAGGTTGGAGATTCCTTAAATAACTAAAAGTAGATCTACCATTTGATCCAGGAATCCCACATCTGGGTGTCTACCCAGAGAAAAAAAGTCATTATACATGAAAGATACTTGCACATGCATGTTTGTAGTAGCACAATTCACATGTGCAGAAATAAGGAACCAGCTTAAATGCTCATCAATCAACGAATGGATAAAATAAATGTGATATATATATATATATATATATATATGTGATAGATAAATATATGTGATATATATATATGTGTGTGTGTGTGTTATATTACATACACACACACACCCCGTGAGAATGCAGAAATGCTGTATATATACACACACACACACATGACACACATACACCATGGAGTACTACTCAGCCACAAAAAGGAATGAAATAATGGCATTCGCAGCAACCTGGATGTAAGTGGAGCCCATTATTCTAAGTGAAGTAACTCCACAATGGAAAGCCAAACATTGTATGTTGTTACCCATAAGTGGGAGCTAAGCTCTGAGGACATAATGGCATAAGAATAATACAATCAACTTTGGAGACTTGAGGAAAAAAGTAGGAGGTGGGTGAGGGATAAACGACTGATACTGGGTACAGTGTACGCTGCTCTGGCGATAGGCACACCAAAATCTCAGAAATCACCACTAAAAAACTTATTCATGTAGCCAAGCACCATCTGTTCTCTAAAAACTTACTGAAATTAAAAAAAGAAGATTGCTGAAAAGAAACACATATACATCCAAGTACACTTACCTTATTGCCTTCTTAAAATACCTATGTAAAGAATATTTGTTTTCTCTATCATTGTCATTTATTGTGGATATTAGGAAGCTGGAATTGGTGGCAATCCTGAAGCAAAAGAATGAAGCCTACCCAGGGAAGACTGAGAGATGGTAGAGTATCAGTGGAAAAATTAATACTTGAGTCATCTGCAGAAGTAGAGTACTGTGACCTTTATGCCCAGCTGGGGGAAATCCAAATTCCACAGCATTTAAGCAGCTCCTACATCCAAGGTTGACAGCTACAAATTTGGGCAGGTAACCATGAGATGTGGCTTAATCTAAAGGGGAAGCAGACATCTGGGCCCTGAAATTCAACCTGAAAGCTCCATTCAATTACCAACCTTCTTGCTCATATATCTTTGAGTATATTTATTTACTTAAATCTAGGACAATACTTTGTCAAAAGAATTGCACTGTGAATTAAGACAGTTGAGGACCAGGGTATATGATATCAATGCCTTTCTCTATTCTAGTTGAAGAGGATCCTTTGTGAGTTGGTAAGACTGATGTAACCTAAATAGAATAAAATTTCAACAGCGTCAGGTATTTATAACTCAAGTCATAAGTGTTGGTCAAGTAACTATTAGTAGCTTTCTGTCTAATTGTAAAAATCCTATTTTCTCAGAATCATGTTCTTTGGTAAATTATATCCTAGTGTTTCACATCATTAATTATGTTTCCTTTAAGTATCCTCCAAAAGAATCTGCTCACTGATGTTTCCTTTATCCCAGGACTTTCCTGATTTTTCCACAAAGTCATTTTATCTTTGAACTTGTCATTCTAATACCTGTTCTCTCAAGTCTTCATCATTTAATGTGTTTCCTATTATACATTACCTCATGTAGCCTCTTGGAAATGAAAACCATGTGGGTTTTATTTTCTATTTGACATCATCAAGCCACAGTATTGAGATGGAAAACACACACACACACACACACACACACACACACACACACACACGGAGATTAAGTATCACCAGATCAATGGGACATGGATTCATCTTTGAAATAATGTATTGAAATAATATGTAAGCATGTGATGAAATATTAATAGAAATACCTATTTGACTCATTGCATGATAAAAGTGGAATATTAGTATTATTTTAATGGAGCACTTTATATGTGATCAGCATTTTATACACTATCTTGATATCTTACCTTTATACCCAGATATTCAGAATAGCCATGTATATGCCTATAGGTTTATACTCTTAACCATATTTGAATGTCCCATTAACTAACAGAATTACCTTCATTCTATCTTCCCTTCAGTATATGCTACAATCACTGAATTAGGCATTTTCTTTACATAAAGAATATTTTAGATTTTTGTTTTCAAAATCAGTTTACATTCTGTTCTATATGCCAGAGGGCACTGGCTTTCAATGTCAGTGTTTCTGTTCTTTTGATAGCTTGTTAGAATTTAGTTATTCATGGCTTTCTGTAGAACTCTGCTGATTTTTTTTCTTTCATGATGAGAATATTGAGTGAATTTATAGCAATAAAACATTATCAGTTGATGTCTTGTGACTGGCCAGCTTACTGCTGCTAGACAATAAGAAGTACTTTCATATGGAGAGGGTGTTTCTGTTTAAGAATTTGAAAGAATTCTGTATAACTCTTTGTAAATTACTTCTAGTGAGCTACTGAAATATTGTTTACCCAAAACATAAACAGGCTCCTTGATTAATATAAATATTTGGGAGCATATTCAAGTGTTTTAGGTCTACTTATTTTTTAACATTCATATGCTAAGAGGCGTTTGTCTTAATGTTAAATAAACTAAATTGAGAGCCTTGATAAAGGCTCAAAAAAGTATAAACTCTCCAGTTTTTCCTACCTTCTAACATCAAATACTCCCTTTGGTATAAAAACAAGCAAAATATTACATCAGAAAATTAAAAATTACATTTTAGACCCTAGAGGTAATACTATTGATATTTGCCTTGTCTAACAAATAAAACTTAATTCTAATGTAATATTCCAGGACTTGTAACATATTTCTTTCACAGTGAATGTACTGAATTTCTGAGCTATCACTATTGCTTAGGTGACTGAGTATTCTTCTGTTTGTGGACTTGGCAGTAGAAGGGCACCTTTGCAATCCAAAATGTTCAACTTCTGAGTCTCCCTGATGACTGCAAAGTCCATTATGTTTAACTAACAGTATGCATGTTAGTTTGAGAGCTAGTCCTGCCAACAGATATCAAATATTATTTTGGTAAAAACTGTGGATTGATTTGTTCAATCTCTATAGTAATCTTCTTTTGAATGCCTGCCTGTTCAAAGGATGCTGAGAAACTGAAAACATTACCTTCCATAATCTTTTACAATTAGGATTCTGGAGAAATAGATTACTCCAATTACATGTGTTTTTACAAGATCTGGAAGTAAGTTAAAAGTATCTGCTGGCCTCCTGAATACATTCTGTTTTTCAGCAGTTCCTTGATTAAATAATAGTTTGTGGAAATTGCCTGGTACTCAGCCATGATTATAGCAATGTAGGCTTGCAATTAAATTAAAAGTGCATTTTTCACAAGTAGTCATATTCTTAATTTTTGTAAAACTAATGATTTCCTCATGAATGTGTGGGTAATACTATTCTGTGGATCCTATTTTTTCCAAGTAGCAAGATACGAATTCATCAAAGCCATGGTTTTCAATTTTAACTGAGGTTATGGAGTCTGTGCCATACAGGACCAGGCGTGAAGCTGGGCCAGAATGCAATAATCATGCTAGTCGTATTTAACCTTATTCCTCTGAGATGCTTTCCCAACCCCAATGCCATTAGAAGATATATTTCCTAAAGATTGTAAGATGCATTGGTGAGGGTTCTCCAGAGAAACAGAACTAGTAGGATACATGTATATGTGAAAAGGCGTTATTAGGGATAATTGGCTCACATGATCGCAGAGTGAAGTCCCAGGATAGGCCATCTGCAAGCAGAGAAAGAAAGAAGCCAGTAGTGGCTCAGTCCAAGTCCAAAAGTCTCAATAGCAGGGAAGCCAACAGTGCAACTTTCAACCACTGGAGCAAGTCCAAGAGTCCAAAGACCAAAGAACCTGGAGTCTGATGTCCAAGGTCAGGAAGAATGGAAGGAAGCATCCAACACCGGAGAAAGATGAAAGCCAGAAGACTCAGCAAGCCAACTTATCCTACCTTCTTCTGCCTGCTTTGTTCTAGCCATGCTGGCAGCCGATTGGATGGTCCCCACCCATATTGAAGGTTGGTCTTCCTTTCCTAGTCCACTGACTCAAACATCAGTCTCCTTTGGCATCACCCTCAGAGACACACCCAGAAACAATACTTAACCAGCTATCTAGGCATCTTTCAATCCAATCAAGTTGACACCTATTATTAACCGTCACATAAGGTATCAGAGTTGGGACAGTACATGCCAAGGAATCATCAGAATCAACATGCAGTATTCAAATATTTGGTCATCTTCAATTTTTTGGATAAAGCTAGAATAGTAAAGATGAAAATTTTAAGAGAAGCTGCTTTACTTTATATGCTAGTTATAGATGCAAGGAAGGTTATATGTATTGGGATGGTGCTTAGGGCAAAGGTGAGAGAAGGAAACCGTGGTGTCCCACTAGTCTCTGTATCCTTTAGACTCTCTGCAGATGTATGCTGATGTAATTTTAGGAGACTTAGTTTCCCTCTAACTTTGCAGTGATGTCAAAAACAAGCTCTTCTACTTTACTGCTACTAGAAAATTCTATTAGGATTCTCTAGAGGGACAGAATAGGATGTATATATAAAAGAGAGTTTATTGAGAATTGACTCACAGGATCACAAGGTGGATTCCCACAATAGGCCATATGCAAACTGAGGAGCAAGGAAGCCAGTAGTGGCTCAGTCCAAATCCCAAAACTTCAAAAGTGGGGCCGCCAACAGTGCAGCCTTTACTCTGTGGCCAGAGGTCTGAGAGCCCCTGGCAAACCACACTGGTATAAGTCCAAGAGTCTAAAACCTGAAGAACTTGGAGTCTAATGTTTGACAGCAGGAAACGTCTAGCATGGGAGAAAGATGAAGGCCAGAAGAATTAGCAAGTCAGCTTATTCCACCTTCTGCCTGCTTTAGCCATGATGGCAGCCAATTGCATGGTGCCCACCCACATTATGGGTGGGTCTTCCTGAGGGCGAGTCTTCCTTTCCTAGTCCACTGACTCAAATGTTAATTTCTTCTGGCAACACCCAGAAATACACGAAATAATACTTTCCATCCTTCAATCCCGTTGACAATATTAACTGTCACACAAATAATAACCTGGTTATAGCTATAATAGGATCAGGTTGATTTGGCAGATTATTTGTCCACTAAGAAAACAGTAATTTTGCTCTTTATGGAAATCTGATCCAGGGAGAGAAAGAGTACCATAGAGTATAGAAAGGTAACCTGGCATAATCATGCCTCTTATCAAAAGTGAATGGATATATGCAAAAAAACTTGCCAGTCTTTTTAGATCACATTCGTAGTTAAGGGCTAATCACATCAGTTGAAGCAACAGTTATGTATACTGTTCTTTATGTAAAAAAATATATGTAAATGTTTTTTAAAATGTCATACCCTCCGATTTATAACATAAAATACACAGATTTCAACTTTTGTGAAGAAGAATCTTGGTGACCAAAGAGAGAAAATAGTAATCACTGCAAGTAGGCTCTAGGTTAGAGAAACCAATTCCCAAAGGAAGGGGATTCCTCATCTAGGCACCTAAGCCGTTTATTGAGTTAAATAAAATTAGAATCAGAAGTTTGGTCTGTGACTGGCTTTACATTTAATAATTGAATAATTCTGTGGGTAATCCCACCATTTGACTGACTACATATGAAATCAATTACTTCATATCCTGCTGATTTTCAGATAAAATACTGTCAATAAGCATTACCTGTCTATATTTAGCTAAGGCTGAAGCTACAGTTAAAGCAGCCTTTAGTGGGTGAGGACACATAAAGACAGATATTCCTGTAAGATACTGGAATCGGTAGGAAAGGTTTCTGCTGGCAACAGCTCTAGTCATAATGTAACTCAATCTAGACTGTACTTCTGAGCAATCCTACTGGCATTTATTGCTGAGGTATCTTCCCAAGTTCCCAAAGTATTTAAATAGGACTGGTTGTCCAAACATCTTTAGTGGACTCTTTGGTTCGGGATTTGAGATGAACTCAACAGAATTCATTCTATTTTAAGCAGAAAGAGATTTTCTAGAGGATATTTTGTGGCTTATAGAATCCCTGGAGGAGTTGGAGGTGGTGGGGTGGTTAGATACAGCCCAGAAGGCAGCCAAAGGAAATATTCATCTGCAAGACTCTCTTGGTGGAAACCCCGTGGGATCTGGCTCATGCCACTTGGCACCTACGATAGTAGGAACCAGATGCTAGAATCCCTGCCAGGGCTGTCTCAGAAGAACACGCCTACTGTTATGTGTTTATGCAGTATACCTAGCCCCTCCTGCAGCCTCAGATTGTTTCCTTTACTCCTAATTATCAGAGTTTTTCTGCCTGTAGGACTCTAGGACTCTGGCTGCAAAGGAGTCTCTTAAACTTTTTAGTTTTTCAGACATAGCCATTTTGGGAGGCATGCTGGAAGGGGGTTGGATGGATATTAAGCAATCCAGTCCATAGTATCTTTCAGAGAAATTTAATCTGTGTCAGCTTTTCTGCTTACATAAAGTAGTCTCAGAAGGAGAAAAATGTCATCAAGATGGTCCAAACATCTAAATTTTGTAAATATTTTCCAGTGGGTATTACAACACAGCAACACACACACTGCTAAATTAACAAAGCCTGAAGAGGCTTATTTGTAAATATGAAAGCTTAATAATTGTTTTTTGGGTTGCAAGGTACAGTTGAATAGTCAAGCTATGTTGCGATGTAGGTACTTTTTAAATCGGACTGTTAAAAATTCCAGGCTAGTAGATAGAAAAATGGCTGAAAACATTAATAAGCCATATCTTAAAACATGAGAAGTAGGGATTACTTTTAATTGCTTTCTTTAAAATTATAAATCATGAAAGGGATTATTTAAATGTATTACATTAATATTTCTTTTATTTGCCTATTGGCAGTGTACCATTCTCTTAATTTTACAATTGTAATCTTTCCTCTTTTTGCCTTTTTACTTGTAAGTTTTGAAAGTTTTATTAAATAAAGTAATTGAAAGATAAGTATCTATAAAATCCAAGTGGGACATTTCATAACCTATGAAGGAATGCTGAAAAATACAAGGAATGTAACTCCACCCTAGAAAAGTACTTAATACTGTACAGAAATACCCTTTGGTTTATATAAAGGGAATTTCATGAGAATGAATAATGTGCTTTTTCTCACTTGGTAGTGATTATCTTTTCCCTTGCTGGATAATTCCAGTATGAATCTACTAAAAAATAATTTATTAAGTGTTTATAGTATGCAATACACTGTGCTATATTAATCCAACCTTTTGAGATTGAATTCATTTATAAACCTCCCATTTATAATCTAATTTGTCCTTTTCTTACATTAAAAAAATTATTTGAATTCTATCTCAGAAGTGCTAGAAGAATTTTAGAAGAATTCATATACTGTTTTCATAAAATGTTAACAGTTTTCTTAAGTATTGGATTATAATGAATTCTGGAATATATGTTAATATTTAATGTACAATAACTAAAATATGACTTGGAGGATATGTAGGTTTAGTATTTATTACAGTCTATTTTTTCTTTTTCTTTTTTAACTTTTTCAACTTTTAGATTCAGAGGGTATGTGTGCAAGTTTGTCACAGGGGTATATTGTGTGATGCTGAGGTCTGGAGTGCAATTGAATCCATCACCCAGATAGTTAGCATAGTATTCAATAGGTAGTTTTCCAACCCCTGCCGCCTCCCATTTTTAACAGATTATATTCTATTAATGGCATATAAATAATTTTTCTTAAATCTCCAAGGTTATTAAGAAAAGTTTCTCCCAAATGCAATGCCTTTTGTCAAAAAATACATAAATTAGTCCATGCAAAATAATAATTTTAATCTCTGAAATTAATTCCAAGCCAAGCCTACTTTGTGGTTATGAAAGACTGTTTAACCTCCCATTTATAATCTAATTCCAAATGAATTTGGAAATATGTAAGTCAAATTTTCAGTGTGATATAAATCACGGTTAAACATTTCTTAGTGAAATGTACTAAAATTATCATAAAGATTCTATATAGAATCCATTTTTAATAATTAAATAGTATTCTAGGTCAGACCCATGGGTTCAACAGTTTCAAATTTTTATTGAACAAAGTTGTGTTTCAGAAGGACTGGTTTTCATGCTAAACTACATTCAAAGTGAATGCATATTAGATTCACCCTGGCATATTTGGCCATACAGAAATTTTCACTGGATTGGTCTAGGAAGTAGTTTGGACATCAGTATTGTTTCCAGAGTTCCTTAGGTGAGTATACTACTGGGCAGCAAGGGTAAAGATATGCTGTGGTGGACATTAATCTCAAAAGGTTATGATCACAAAACCTAAAACATCTTGTTTCTGTTAATAAACTGTATCCTTTACCTATGACTGTGTCTACGGAGTTCTCGCAGCTTCAGATTCCCAATAGGCATTTATTGTCAGCATTTGTCACGTCAAATTAAAATAAATACTCTTACAATTTACATTACTTAAGATCATTTTATTTAATGTCAGCATTTTGCAATCAGGTGGCTGATGTATTTGATATAAACATAGGATTTTAGGTTTTTATAAAGCATTATGGTGTCCTCTATGGATATGGTATATTGGCACCCAATAAATATTCTATTCCCCTCCTAATACCTCTTAAATTTAGGTATAGGCCATCCTATGCTGTACTTCTGAGATCGCTTTGGAAATGCGGTTCTGGAAATAGATTTTGCATGATATTTGGAAGGTAGGTATGAGCAGATACTAAACTTCTGATGTAACTGCCATTTGTGCAGATAAGACAGATATAATTAGTTTTCTGAAGTAAGTAAACAGTGGCTTCAATCTTAAGTATTGGGGTGGTTACGAGGCAGGGCCTGAGGCATCCATTTGGCCAGTGCAATTTGTAAGTGAGGTATAGTTGTATCAGTGGCAGCAGTAGCATGTACAGCTTCCCTATTATGGAACATGCCTGACTGTGTGGCATTCCTGATTTTGGTAATAAGGTTGTGATTCTGGATGTGGTAGCTTTCTGATAGTAGCAGTGGGACTGACTCTGTTGGTAGCCTGATGGAGTTGTATGTCTTTGGAATTCATTCCTGGAAGGTTGTGATATATTTAAACCTGTTCTTAGATGTCCTACCCAGGGAAAAAGTGTTTTGGTTTCTTTAATCTGAAACTTCCTTTAGTTCCATTATATTTTTACTGAGGTGCTGTAACCAAATATTAATGCAATAATCCTGTTTTTGTTATACCAAATAACTTTATTAGATTATAATATAATACCTCTCACCTCAGTGACATTGAACCAGGAGAAGTAAGTCATAAAGGCAGAATTAAACCAAATTCATGTTTTCAGAAAATAAGTTATAGTGAATCTAATGACCTTACCTTGATCATAATCTGTCTTTAAGATAAATTGCATAAACAACCTCATTTTTTATTTGGGAGGTTTATCACCGATTGCCCATGCTGGAAAGACCATAGTAGCCACCTGCAATCCAGAAGCGCTTTTGATGTGATGTTTGGTTTTTAACTAGATTTTTAAATTAGGAATATGGTAAGATAAGTAAACAAAAATCCCACAAGAAGCTTTAGAGATATGGTACAATGATGCTGATGACAACATTCAGGGGAAGTTGAATGGCACTACCTGGCCCAGTAATTGAGCTCCAGATAATAAGCTGAGGAGTGAGCTGGCAGTTGGTGGCAGGAAGGCCTGATGATAGAGATGCTAGATGCAGCAAACAAAAATACAGAATTCCCACTTAAACTTGCTTTTCTAATAAAGAACAAATAATCTTCAGTATAAACAGCATTTGAGTTGAAACATTTGGGACACACACTACAAAAATAAAATCCATTGTTTGTCTGGATTTAAGTTTAACTGTATGTATATAGTATGTCTTATCTGGCTATCCTACCTTATAGTTGGTAACCATAAACAAGCCATACATGGATTAGGTTTGAATACAATGTCTCACCTCTAAAGAAAACAAAGCAGGCTATGGTTCTATAGAAAATTCAAGTACTCATGAGAATTTCACTGAGGCTAAATTTCTTGAAGCAAGTCTCAAAATCTTGTAATCTCATAAAAGACAGTGAGAACCTAAGTACTGATGCTGGGGCTTGCATTATGGGATGAACAGAGGACATCAGCATGATGTTATGCCACTGGGCTTCTGACTCCTTAATTACCCTTGGCTATAAGTAGAATTAATTTGAAAGTCTAGGATTGGAATAAAACTTAAGATAATCAAGGTATGTTCAGTGGCACAGTTTAGATACTAGAAAAAGCAGGGAACAACGCTGCTCATTGCATTTGAAAATGGCTAAATATTAACTATTTACCTTGATTTTATCTGTTGCCCCTTATTGGGCTCTGGTTTCTTAGTATACTCTGGATACCTACTGTTCCCTTGAATGTTTCTTATTTGTTGTTTTCACACTTTGACTTGCTAAGTCTCATTGTGAATTTTAACCTTTCCTACTCACATTACCAACTACCTGGTGTGACATAGAGGATGTAGTTGATAAATCAAAGCCATTATTTTATAAGTATAGAATTTGTACTTCCCTTCTAATTGCACTGTTTCTGCCATCATCTATCCAAAAGCTCATTCATCAACTTACCGTCTCCTTTAATCTCATATACAAGAGCTTTGAAAGATCCTGTGTAATATATCTTTCTGAACTACATTTAAGAACATTTAACAGCATTGAGGTTTTCATTTTTCACATTATCTTATGCATCATTTATAAGACTTCTGAATAAAACTCTGACATATAGTACTGTTATTAACTGCAGACCTTAGAGTGTTCTCTACCTTGACACTGCTCTGTGCATATTGTTGGTTTGATTTTGGCCATTACCCTCCATTCCTTTCTGATTCGGTTTAAAATAGTTTTAATATGGAGATGTGTCAAATTCTTTGAAAGTCTAAGTTTTTCTCTTTTTACATAATTCTTTTTAAAATAAAAACTAAGTCTGTTATTTAAATTTGGATAAAAAGCTAATTTACATGTAATATCCATGAAGGCAGGCATGTTTTGCCTATGTCATAGTAAGCTGAGAATATGTGCCTTTGAGTGAATAAGTGTATGTGGCAAAGGAATGTGGCATTAAAAAGTCTTAAGTAGTTTTTAGATTATTAAATTTCTCTCCAATATATTTTCAGTTGTATATCTTCAGGTTACCTTTCTCACCTCACTTCTAGATTTATAGGTAAAACTATTTAGACATCTTCTTTTGAATTATAACAGAAATCACAAATTCAACATGTCTGATACTGTTATTGGTATTCCTTTCACATTTTGTCTTCGGTTGCTCAAGGCCAAAACATAAAAAATATATTTTCCCTTCCTCCAAATCTCATCTATAATCAAGTCCTTTTACTAGTTCCTTTCCCAAATAATTTATTATTACTGCCTACATTGCTCTGTGTCTTCTCTGACCCCAGCTTGGATCATACTCCACACGCAGGTCTCCCCAGTTCATTCTGTATTCATCATCCACAGGAATCTTTAAAAAAAAAATTCAATAAGTTTATGACAACCCACCCCTACTTCCCACAGACTTCAGAGACTTTCCATTGCACTTGAACTTCTTACCAAAGCTGCATGAACTGCCTCTGGTCTCTGCATTGTCAGCACATTCTGTTTCACCTCTGTTTACACACTGTTTCAGCCACATTGACCTCTTTCTGGTCTTTAAGCATGTGGATCCTTTTACCCAGTTTTCAAACTTATTGTCCCTTAAGCATAGGAAGCTCTATTCTCATATCTGTGCATGACTTGCTGGTTCTTTTTTTTTTTTTTGGTACTCTTTTTTTTTTATTATTATACTTTAAGTTCTGGTGTACAGGTACAGATCGTGCAGGATTGTTACATAGGTATACACGTGCCATGGTGGTTTGCTGCATCCATCCCCCTGTCAACTATATTAAGATTTTCTCCTAATGTTATCCCTCCCCAAGCCCCCACCCCCTGATATCCCTCCCTGAGTCCCCCCACCCCACAACGGGCCCCAGTGTGTGATGTTCCCCTCCCTGTATCCATGTGTTCTCATTGTTCAACACTCACTTATGAGTGAGAACATGCGTATCTGGTTTTCTGTTCTTGTGTCAGTTTGCTGAGAATGATGGTTTCCAGCTTCATCCATGTTCCTGCAAAGGACATGAACTCATCCTTTTTTATGGCTGCATAGTATTCCATGGTGTATGTGTGCCACATTGTCTTTATCCATTCAATCATTAATGAGCATTTGGGTTGGTTCCAAGTCTTTGCTATTGTAAACAGTGCTGCAATGAACATACACGTGCATGTGTCTTTATAACAGAACAATTTATAATCCTTTGGGTATATACCCAGTAATGGGATTGCTGGGTCAAATGATATTTCTAGTTCTAGATCCTTGAGGAATCGCCACACTGTCTTCCACAATGGTCGAACTAATTTACACTCCCACCAACAGTGTAAAAGCGTTCCTATTTCTCCACATCCTCTCCAGCATCTGTTATCTCCTGATTTTTTAATGATTGCCATTCTAACTGGCATGAAATGGTATCTCAATGTGGTTTTGATTTGCATTTCTCTAATGACCAGTGGTGATGAGCATTTTTTCATATATTCATTGGCTGCATAAATGCCTTCTTTTGAGATGTGTCTGTTCATATCCTTTGCCCACTTTTTGATAGGGTTGTTTTTCTCTTTTAAATTTGTTTAAGTTTTTTGTAGATTTTGGATATTAGCCCTTTGTTATATGGATAGATTGCAAATTTTTTTTCCCATTCTGTTGGTTGCTGGTTCACTCTAATGATTGTTTCTTTTGCTCTGTAGAAGCTCTTAATTTTAATTAGATCCCATTTGTCTATTTTGGCTTTTGTTGGCATTGCTTTTGGTGTTTTGGTCATGAAGTCTTTGCCTGTGCCTATGTCCTGAATGGTATTGCCTAGGTTTTCTTCTAGGGTTTTTATGGTGTTAGGTATTATATTTAAATCTTTAATCCCTCTGGCCTTAATTTTTGTATAAGGTGTAAGGAAGGGGTCAAGTTTTAGCTTTCTGCACATGGCTAGCCAGTTTTCCCAAAACCATTTATTAAACAGGGAATCCTTTCCCCATTGCTTGTTTTTGTCAGGTTTTTCAAAGATAAGATGGTTGTAGATGTTTTACTTCTGAGGCCTCTGTTCTGTTCCATTGGTGTATATCTCTGTTTTGGTACCAGTACCATGCTGTTTTGATTACTGTAGCCTTGTAGTATAGTTTGAAGTCAGGTAGTGTGACGTCTCCAGCTTTGTTGTTTTTGCTTAGGATTTTCTTGGCTATGCCAGCTCTCTTTTGGTTCCATATGAAGTTTAAGGTGGTTTTTTTCCAGTTCTGTGATGAAGGTCAATGGTAGCTTGATGGGGATAGCATTGAATCTATAAATTACTTTGGGTAGTATGGCCATTTTTCACGATATTGATTCTTCCTAACTATAAGCATAGAATATTTTTCCATCTGTTTGTGTCCCCTCTTACTTCCTTGAGCAGTGGTTTGTAGTTCTCCTTGAAGAGGTCCTTCACGTCCCTTGTTAGCTGTATTCCTAGGTATTTTATTCTCTTTGCAGCAATTCTGAATGGGAGTTTGCTCATGATTTGGCTCTCTGTTATTGGTGTATAGGGATGCTTGTGATTTTTGCACATTCATTTTGTATCCTGAGACTTTGCTGAATTTGCTTATCACCTTAAGGAGATTTGGGGCCGAGATGATGGGGTCTTCCTAATATACAATCTTGTTGTCTGCAAATAGAGACATTTCGACTTCCTCTTTTCCTAATTGAATACCCTTTATTTCTTTTTATTGCTTGATTGCTGTGGCCAGAATTTCCAATACTTTGTTGAACAGGAGTTGTGAGAGAGGGCACCCTTGTCTAGTGCCAGTTTTCAAAGGGAATGCTTTCAGTATTTGCCCACTCAGTATGATATTGGCTGTGGGTTTGTCATAAATAGCTTTTATTATTTTGAGATATGTTCTGTCCATACCTAGTTTATTGAGAATTTTTAGCATAAAGGGCTGTTGAATTTTGTGGAAGGCCTTCTCTGCATCTACTGAGATGATCATGTGATTTTTGTCTTTGATTCTGTTTATGTGATGGATTATGTTTATAGAGTTGCATATGTTGAACCAGCCTTGCATCCCCAGCATGAAGCTGACTTGATGGTGATGGATAAGCTTTTTGATGTGCTGTTGGATTCAGTTTGCCAGTATTTTATTGAAGATTTTCACAGCAATGTTCATCATGGATATTGGCCTGAAATTTTCTTTTTAGTTGTGTCTCTGCCAGGTTTTGGTATCACGATGATGATGGTCTCATAAAATGAATTAGGAAGCATTCCCTCTTTTTGTATTGTTTGGAATAGTTTCAGAAGGAATGATACTGGCTCCTCTTTGTACGTCTGGTAGAATTCCACTGTGAACCCATCTTGTCCTGGACTTTTTTTGGTTGGTAGGCTATTAATTGCTGCCTCAATTTCAGACCTTGTTATTGGTCTATTCAGGGATTCAACTTCTTCCTGGTTCAGTCTTGGGAGGGTGTAAGTGTCCAGGAATTTGTTGATTCTTTATCTTTTAGATTGTAACACAAATGTCACTTTTTAAAATATAGCCTCTGATTAAAGTGTATCTCATCGCCTTGTTTATTTCCTTCATTGCCTATGTTATGACCTGTAATTATCATTTATCTACTTGGTTGGTGATATTCTCTGTTTCCAAAGAGAACATAGGCTCTGTGTGGACAGGAACTCATATCTGTTTCATTTACATAGTCTGCTCAGCCTCTAGAATCCTGCCTGGAACAATATTAGAAATTTAAAAATACTTACACAGAAAATGAGTGAATCCATTTCTAAAAATTAAACTACTCCAATGAGCTCAGCCCTCAAATTGTTTATACATTTTCTTGAAAATCCATACTGTCACACAAAATATTGCAACATTAGTAGATTCATAATCAATAGATAACCAACCATTTAATTGAAAATATATTACATAAAACAGTTTTTATTGTGACTGTTTTGAGAAAAAATATTTTTAAAATTAATAATTGTAGATAAATTTATTTTGATATTTGAGACATTAAATTTGATATTGTATCTTATAAAGCATGTTATGCTTTTCTAAAAGTGTAACACTAAATGATGTATCTACTCCATTCTTGAAATGGAACAATTTACATTTACTGTAATATTTTAAATAACCTAATACCTGCAGTGTATTAGACAAGGTCAATTCAAATTTTGTATGCTTTCCTTTGGTATTGCCTATGGAATTTTGTAAACATTGGAGTCTGGGCATCTGTGTTTTTGTGTCATTTTGGTGAGGCTCAATGCATCATGTATAACTATTTTCTTTTTATTTTTCTTTTCTTTTGACCTGGAGTCTTTCTCTGTCACCCATGCTGGAGTGCAGTGGCGTGATCTCGGCTCACTGTAACCCCTACCTCCCAGGTTCAAGCAATTCAGTCTCAGCCTCCCCTGTAGCTGGGACTACAGATGCACACCACCATGCCTGGCTAATTTTTGTATTTTTAGTAGAGATGGGGTTTCACCATATTGATCTGGCTGGTCTGGAACTCCTGACCTCAGGTAATATACCCGACTTGGCCTCCCAAAGGGCTGGGATTACCGGTGTGAGCCAGTGCACCCAACCATGTAAACTGTTTTCAACATATTTTCTTTGGCTTTAAAATAAAATAATTCATCTTTAATAATACAAATATTTCAGTATCTTAAACTCATTTCTTAATTTTAACAAAATATATAACAAGTGTCCCCAAAGAGCCATAATCTTATCATCCTTTAAAATACAGTTTTCTTTGTATAAACTGAAGGCAAGTATAGTTATTATTAAATTATTCACTCTGAAGAATTATATTGTATTAGCCACATTTAAACATCTGTAACTATGTGATTTTTGCACAAAAAATACTTATATGCAATGAATTATACCAGTTAGATAATTTTAAAGGTTTTTATATTAAACTTCTGAAGTAACAAGTGTGTATGTGATATACATAATACACATAAATACATTTTTCATCATACATTTGGTATACCACTGGCTTAAAAGACAAGTAGGAATTTTGACATCTGTTTCCTTTTAATAGTAGGCAAAATCATAAACATATTTATGATAACACAAGAAAAAATAAATCATTTATGACTAAAATTTGACCCTACTCAAAATCTCAAAATAATTTTTATAATTGCTAGTACTGACTCAGCATCAAAATGAAAGTTATAAATGCAAAACACCATATTTTGCTAGGATACGATAGATAATATTATTGGTGAAAAACTGGATTATTTAAGTTATAATCTAAGAGTTCATAATTTTGAACAAAGAAAATAATGTATAGACATCATTCAGCAGTCAATTAACTGCTTTTCTGTCTTTTAAAAACCTCAGTAGAACACACCTGCATTGATAGCAGTCACTCATCAAGAGAATAATTCTTTATGGGATGGGATAGAGACAAGGTGCCTTACTTAGAATTGTAGCCAATTCTCTAGGACAAAGAGTAAAATGAGAGAAACTAACCAAGTAATTGTAAACTCTCCACATATGAACCCTCAAGTTTCTTCCCTCTACTGAGTATGACTGTGTAAATAGTGAATGTTACTGTTATGTCAAAATTGAGGCTATGATATGCCTGAGAAGTGGATTCAGATACAATAAATCATATAAATGGTTGGATCTTCCTAAAAATAAATTCAAGTTTCAGGCAGGTATAAAAATATTTAGTGTGTACATAGGGATGGGAGGCACTAAAAAGCAAAATAAGATAGGGCCATTTTGGGGTGAGGAATATGGAATAACAATAAAAATCTCTTTGGAAAATCTCCATGGGAAAATGAGAAATCCTGTCTGATTTGCTGTTGCACATGGCAAGATTCTGAGATACAGGGAGAAAATACTTCCAGTTTCAGTATGGTTACATACTTTGTTACTCTTTGAAATAAAAAATACTTCCATAAAAAATAAAATATTAAAAGATAAAAAATAATGTATATTTCTTAAAAATAATGGGCTGAAGTAATTCTTTTTGTAAATTATCATTAAAAAAATAAAGTGAAAAGGTGGTATACTATTGACGTAAGGCAATGCTGGTAACCTCGAACAATTGAATAAATCACAGTGCTATGAACCATGATCCCAAGAAAGGTTGAAAGCCTGGAGAAAAGTGACAGAGAATGTCCAGCAGTCACTCAGACTGATGTAAAAGAATATATGAAATAATGACAAGGTCCATCCTGAGAGCAAATAAGGAGATCTGACACAGAATGTTAAATTAGAGGTCTTTGGATCTACCTGATCAGGTAACATCATTGTTATCCCTAAGCAGGGGCTTCATGGGGGAATGTTCAGTTCATATTTGGCTTTTTGAATAATAATGAAATGTTCAGCCGGTGGTTTATTCTAGATGATGACAAAATTGGGTTCACATGCTTGAGTAGTTATATTTGTGAAATCGACTATAAAGAGCTTTATATTAAAAAAACTTCTGGAAAATCTTATCTTTAATCTATAACTTTCTTTTGTTAAATTCGTGCCTTAATATTTGGTCTCCAATCCAAGTGAAATTTTCAACTCATTATTTCTTAACTACTCTAACTTGATAAGTTTACCATTCTTTAATCACAATTTCAAAATCCAAAACATTCTGAAGATCTATTTCTAAAAATAATATATTGGTAGGAAAAAGTGAAGTGATATAGCTTGTTTGTTAGGTAAAAGAGGAAAATTAAGAAAGAGAGAGAGGGAGGCACTATTCACAGAAATCCTATGAGATACTGCAGTTAATATCCCTATTTTATAGAGACTTTATGCCATGAAAAATAAGAGAGAAGGCAGGAGAGAAAGAGGAGAAGGAAGATGAAGGAAGAGAAAAAGTGAAAGAGAGAGAAAGGACGGAAGGAAGCAAGGAAGGTAGAGTGGATCTGGTTTAGACTGACACAAGGGTATTTACAGTTTTTTACTTGCCTAGCTGGGTGTAAATATTTATTTCATTGTTTTAATGTTTTGGCTAAAAAGTGATGCTTACACCCCTGTATGGAGGTGTTATATAACATTAGCAGATATAACTTTCCAAAATCTAAATAAATTAATAAATTGAGTTTTGAAACACATATGGCCTCAAGTGCTGAGCAAGGGTCTTTCAACCTGTAGTTGAAGTAGATTACAGAAAATCAGAATTAAATAAATAAGGGACTGGGTAGTAGTACTTAACAAGTGAATTAATAACTGGAATAGTCTTCATGCTTTCCTTTCTCTATTTTCTACCTAAATATTTACTTAAGAATATATCAGTGATAGCTACTTTAGTTACAATTATAGTCAAGATAGTCATATTTTATATCTTAGTGGGTCTTCCAGTCTATTAATAAGACAGTTTCAGCAGAGTGTAAGTATTATATTGGAAGATACACAAAATATTATGGGGACATATAAGAGACATACGAGGAGACATAAACATGAGACATACATGGGAGTCTGGGGAGTTCAAATGCTTTGTATAATAGAATGAGTAAAATTTGAAGTTCCTAGAAATGATCAGAGGGAAAAAAACGGAGAAATAGGTCAATAACTACAGTAGTTAGTATGTACATAGCACCTACTTAGGAAGCAGGCACTTTTCACAGAAACCCTATGAGATAGTGCAGTTAATATTCCTATTTTATAGAGACTTTATGGCATAAAAAATAAGCAAGATAGAATTCATATAGTAGTGCACATGCAAATCTATTCTGTCATAGCTCTTTCACATTGTCTGTGTTATTTGCAAAGTAAGAAGGGCTCTCTCTCACATTAAATTTGATCCACTTAAACTGGATTACAGGCTGAATGTCTGAAATGCTAAAGAAAGATTGTTACCATGATTTCTTCCATTTGATATTATCTTATCTGTTTACACAATCATATAATTAATTGCCAGCAACCTAGAACCATCTGTCTTCAATTGTAATCCTGTATAGAATGATTAAAGCTGATTTAATGATATTAAAGTTATAGCAATTCCATCACAAATGTGAAAGCAAAATAAACTATTTGCTTGTTTCCAGGTATGGTGATTAGTGAAAGACACCACTTATTATATTTCTTAGAAATTAATTTTGAATGTGTAACAATACATTTGTTTACTTATTTATATTGATAAATCTAAGTAGAATAAATACTTGAAATTCCTTTTTTTGTTTACAGGCTATTTATTTGAAATGCCAATTATATAGAGAATAAACATGTTTAAATTCTTTTTAGATTTTTAGAAAAATATAAGAGGGCTTTGTAAGAAACATTAACAAATATTTTTGTTGAACAATCTAAGCACAAATTTAAAATCAAATAGTTCAAATAATATTTAAACAGATAATATAATTGCTTTCCTTTAAAGGAAGTACATTTAGACTTACATTTGAAATATATAATACTTCTAATATGTATCATAATAGTGTTGTATTTTGGTTTTATTCTACATAAAATCTATAACATAAGAACGATGCTTCTTTTGGTTATAATAGATGATTGTACTGAGAATCAAAGACACAGTATATCCAAATTCAGTATTTGATAGTTCTTTTATAGACATAAAACACAGATTAGCTTATTGGATTCTATGGAACAAAAAACTATTTTAAAAAGTTATTTACATATGCTTCCATGAAAACTATTTTGTAATTAATTATTCAATCGCTAACAATTATACCCACTTTCTAAGTTATTTTAGGTTTCCATAAGAGAGAATGTTTATATGTAAAAAATGAAATAGAATCCTTCTTTGGAATAAAATGATTTTCTTTTTAAATATTTATTATGAAAACCTTGGCTGCTTTCTCCTTAAATCTCATTCTATTATATCATAGTTAGGTGTGGTTCTGAGAAATCATTTACTCTAGCCAAGTTTTTTTAAACTTTTATAATAATATCCCAAGTGAACCATTATCCTTGAGATGAGAAAAATGCCATATGGTTATAATGTATATTGTCAGTATTCTTTTAGTGAAGCAAGGGAATGCTGACAAAATTTAACCTGGCATTTAAAAAAGAAATAAGAAATGTGTTTTAGTAAATGTATTTCTCGTGATCTAGAGCAAACTTATAAGGAAGAACATTCTATAAAGGTAATGATTAAGCTTCAGTTTTTCTAGTGGTTTGTCAACAACCTTTATGACAAACTTAGAGGACATTTCTAATAATTACATTTTTTTCTCTAGTTTAATTTTTTAAATATTTAAGTAAAATTAGAATTACATGAAAACATTTGAAGCATAATGAGTCAATTCCATTTTGAACTGAATTCTATCTGTAAATAGAGTTGATTGGTGCTTCTCTGGTGCTTCACCTGGATAACTTAGATATTTCTTTTCTTTTTTTTTTTTTTTTTTTTTTTGCATGGATAAGCCTAAATAGCAATTCAGTAGTCTACTTGCAAATCTTCATTTTAAACTGCATGCTCTTTGAGCAGTGATAATGTATATTTTTATTTCTACCATTATACCTAGCATAAAGACAATGTTTTAAAAATATTTGTTTAGTTGTCCTAAATTTAAATATTAGTTTAATAATAAAAATTTAGTTGTGATGGTAACAAAATAGAATTTTCCTTTTATTTCTTGCAGTTGTGTTCTTTTTCCAGGCAGAAATTTGCATCTGTAGTCTAGAATGAGTAAGTGTTTTTAGGCAGAATTATTGGAGTCTTGAAAAGTTAAAAAAAGATCCAGAGTTGAACCAAGTAAATAGCGTGGTCTGAAATGAGTATAATAATCAGGAACAGAAAAGCAATGGCAGTCTTGAAGCCTTAAGAATAGATTCAGTCACCTGTGTACGGTGCAGAGTATGTGAGAACAGAAGACAGGTAAGAAATCCTCGAAAATCGAGGCAGGATTAGATTGCAGCTTCTGCTTTGATGAACAGAACAGCACGTGGAGACCCACATTGTGAACTTTTGTTCCAAGAACTGCCACAGGAACGTTACCAGGAAAGTCAAGAGAATTCACGTTTTGAAGAAACTGGATTGCTACTGCAGGCTCCCTGAGATGCTGAAAAACTGCGAGTCTGCTTGCTTTCTCAATGGGGAGGCTCATGGTCTGAAACAAGTTCTCGGTCCTGGTCACTGGATAACTGGAAATGCTGTTGTAGGGGCATGGTGGGAGTGAGAACCACCTTTAGGACTGTGGGTTGGGTGGGAGTGGGGTTGGGTCTGTGACTGCCAGCTTTCCTCCACTTTTCTGTTGACCTGTATGACTCAGCAGAGGGAATCATAATCCCCCTGGGAATATAACTCCAATTAATTGGGAACCACACCCCCAACCCAGTGGCAGCAGCAGCAGGCCCTGCCCAACAAGAGGCTGGGCTCAGACACACCTATCCCTGCCTCCACCTGGTGGTCTTTCTCAACTCACCCTGGTAGCTGAAGACAAAGGTCATAAACTCTTGGGTGCCCTGTGGCCCTTTCTACCGCCTGACGAACCTGAATACTTAACTAGGTGTCTGTAGGGCAAGTTTGAATCCTCTATATAGGACCACTGCTGATGAGCTCTTGAACGTGTCACTTCCTGGCTGGAGGCCAACCAACACAATAACATGATTAAAAACAACAAGGTAGTCAGGCAACAAATGCCACGATGAATAGAATAATACTTCACATCTCAATACTAATATTGGATGTATATGGCCTAAATGCTCCACTTAAAAGATACAGAATGGCAGAATGGACTAGAATTCACAGAACAAGTTTCTGCTGTCTTCAGGAGACTCAACTAACAGGTAAAGACTGGCATAAACTTAAAGGGATGGAAAAGACAGTCCATGCAAATGAACATCGAAAGCATGCAGGATAGCTATTCTTATACCAGACAAAACAAACTTTAAAGCAACAGCAGTTAAAAAAGGCAAAAGGGGACATTATATGATGATAAAAGGACTAGTCCAACAGGAAAATACCAAAACAGAAAAATATCATAATTGTAAATATGTATGTACCTGACACTGGAGCTCCCAAAAATTATTACCAGACCTAAAAAATGAAGTAGATGGGAATGCAATACTAGTAGGAGACTTCAATACTCTACTGACAGCACTAGTCATGTCATCAAGATAGAAAGAAACAATGGACTTAAACAATACCCTAGAACAAATGAACTTAACAGATATTTACAGAATATTCTACCCAGCAACTGCAGAATATACATACTATTCATCAGCACATGGAACATTCTTGAAAATAGACCATATAATAGGTGGTCTAGAATATAATTGGTTCTGTCTTTTCCTTACTTTTTTTTTTTTTTGAGACAGAGTCTCACTGTGTTGTCCAGGCTGGAGTGCAGTGGTGCAGTCTCAGCTCACTGCAACCTTCGTCTCACAAGTTTAAAAGATTCTCCTGCCTCAGTCTCTCAAGTAGCTGGGATACAGGCACATAGCACCACGCCTAACGAATTTTTTTTTTTTTTTTTTTTTTAGTAGAGGCAGGGTTTCACCCTGTTGACAGTTTGGTCTCAAACTCCTGACCTCAAATGATCCACCTGCCTTGGCCTCCTGAGGTGCTGGGATTAGAGGCATAAGCCACTGCACCTAGCCTCTTCTCCCAATTTTGGATCTCACATTATTAAGGTGATCCTTAAAACCAGTTTGCCTACAAAAAACCTTTCCAGTTTACTCTTGATGTCCAGAAGTATTTATTATCTGTCGCTTCTATTCTCAAATTGATTCAAGTATACATAGAAATAATTTGGTAACACAACAATAAATACCCATTTTACTGTTATGTATTATGCATGCTTATTTTAAATATGCACATCTATAAAATACGAGAAGAAATAATTTGTTTCTTGGAATGAAACAAACTGCAAATAGCAAAAGAGAAAAAATATCAGAGAAGAAATTAGTATTAAATGGACAGAGCTAAGCACAGTAATTATGAATATTATTATTTTTAAATTTACAGTATCTTACTCTTGTAAAATATTTTAGAAATGTAGAAGTGCTATGAGGAAAACCCATAATGGTGACAAATCTCAAATCTTGATAATTTATCTCTTTTCAATGGCTAAATAGAAATCTATAGTAATAAGCAAACAGTTTTTAGTTAAAAATTTTTTAACTAAAATTACCTGTATTTAAGTTACAGATTATAATACACTAGTATTACAATAGTAGTACAGAATACGCTAGTAGTACAGAATAATGGTCTTGCATAAAGAAAATAAAATTCAGACTCAGAAAGTGATCTTTGTATTATGTTTAAACTGGTAAGCATCCATTTACCACTTCTGAATCTTACCTTCTTTTCCCTATTATATAAGTTTTGACATTAAAACTTTGTAATGAAGAACACAGTTTCTAATAACATTGAGCAAAAGCAAATGATCAAATTATGTAATAATACTTTTTATGAAAGGTATATGATAGTTACTTTCTCTCTTTGGTTTCCATGTTGCTAAGAAAATATTTTGAGACTTGTAAAAATGAATAACTCTGTAGATCAGAGCATCATACAAAACCAGAATGAGCTGATTCATCAGAAAAATCTGTTAACCACGGGACAGATATTTGTTTTTAAGTAAACTATTTTCTATGGATCTAAGCCATAACATGAAGCAGAATTGTGGCTCAAAAGGTAATTCTCTTTTAGTACAGCCCAGTGTCCTGGATTCAGTAGAAATATTTTACCTTCTTAGTGGTTTTCTGAATGTTTTTCAGTCAAATTTTCTTCTAACTTAAGAAAGCCACAAATGTATAGAACTGTACCTTTTAAAAAATATAGTTTTGTCTTGACATAGTCTTGAAGACCTTCATCATTTATGTATTACCCTTTTCTCACTGAAGTTTCTCAGTATAAGATTTTGTCATAAATCTTGCCATTTTACATTAAATCTAATTAATGGTTATATTAAGCATGAATTTCATTCACTCTGTAAATGAAAAAGACCTTCACCATTTTTCAAAGTGAGAAATCTCACAAAAGCTAACAAACTATGTAATAGTTTATTAAATTAATTTAATTTTATTGCACAGCATGCCTATTGTCTTCTAGTGACTACACAGGAATCATATAAAAATAAACAGATATGACTCTGTCCTCAAGTTGCTTACAATAGAATATGTTGATACCTGTCTAGAATGTAACCTTTAATAGTAAACATTCTAACAAAAAAGTTTCACTATGATAGTAAAAATTGTTTATCAAGAGAGTAGCTGTTATTTATTCCTTGACATTAAATTATATGCTATCACTGTACCAGCTGCATATCTACATTGTCTTATCAAACAATCATAGCAATCTTGTCAGTTCTGTTAGCAAAGAAAGAACTGAGTCTCCAAGAAGTTGAAAATCTGGCCTAGGATCGTACAACTACTTGTGGCAGATTCAAGGTTATAGATCTATCTAGCTTGAAAGAGTAAGATTTCTTCACAGTAGTATACATTCCTCTTTCTGAGAAATACAATTGAAGATTGATTATTGAATATGAAAATTTTGACTTATTTGATAAACATAAGAGTCAACCCCAAATCAAGTCTTGTCCACTTTAATTAGCTTGATTTCTAATGTAGTTTGTTTCTACCTGGTATACAAATCATGATCCTTAAGAAGTATATGCGTGTACAGTATTTGTGGTAAACATTAAGACATGAAACAGTGTGACTTTTTCTTCTATGATACCTTGTGGATTTATGAACCGATCAGGCATCCTGTAGACATAGCCATGCCCTTTCTTCTCCATAGTACTAGAATGGCCATGACAACTACAATACAAATAGAGATTAATATTTGTGCCAAGTTTTAATCCATTTTTACAATCTTCAGTGTGTAACATTAATTATATGAGATTAGGAAGGGGAGCATGAAGCTCATAAAACATCAGAACAATATGCCAGTAATACATTTCACCACATTTGCAATGAAAATAGGCAATCCTTAAAACATGTACCCCTTTAGGTGGAGTCTTGATGACAGTGCGTCCCTAAAGCACTATTAGGCAGAAGGTGATGCCAAAATTCTCTTCTCTTAATTAATTCACCCTTTATGGTTTAAGTTTGTTATAATAAAATATTCATCCAAAGAAAAAGAAACATGATTTGCTGTGCTAGGATAACACTGAGATCAGTGCAGAATGCATGAGTCAGCCTGTATATTGGGTAAGATTAATTTTGTTTTCTTGGTGCTTTGTAGCCAAATGGAATACTCCTTCCACGCGAGCTTTTGGCCTGTCTCCACAAACTATAATTGTAAAAATTAAGAGAAAAATTCAGAGTCCTCAAATATACTTCTCAACATTTTATAAATATATTACCCCTTAACCAAATACACTGAATATCTTTACCATGAGTTTTCTGTCATTGTTTGTTAGAACACACGCAAACACATACACATTTCACATGTACAAAAAAAAGAAAAATAATAGCTCATTAAGTACCTATTTCTAGAGTTCTTTCACCACCAAATAAGGTTGATGTTAAGAACTGGAATTTAATTATTTTAATTAATTGCAGTGATTTATTGAAGACTGGTAAAATTTTAAATAACAACTAAACATTAAACTTACATACTCTAGGGAATTATGGATTAAACCCCCTTTAAATAACTAAAGTGAATTTTGAAAGTGGACATTAGTGAAAAGCTGTTAGTGGGGTCTGATGCTTTGCAAAGGAAGATTGTCAACTTTAGAATTTTTAGTGTAATATAAGAATAACATATTCCACATTGCATACATAAAGAGCACATATACAAATTTGGCAGCCATTTAGAGAATGTGTTCGTATTTCTATTCTAGAATTAGACTACATGTCTATAGATATAAAATTGGCATCTATGTAAATTATTTCCAAACAGCAGTCTGGAGGAAAATATCACAGCGGTTGCTGCATGATATTTTTGTGTAAGTGTTACTGTGAATGGTGTGTGTGCCTGTAAGAGTGCATGAGTGTGAGAAGAGAATTTTAATACTCTTTACAAATTACCTAGAAATCATGCACATGCTGAAGACCAGGAGTTGAAGCCAGGTTCCAGATTCCAACCTTGTGGTTTTATGTATTCTGGCAGCCACTGTATCTCTCTGAAACTATTCTCCAATTTGTAAAACATAGGAAAAAGAATAAATTGTTCCCAAGATTCTCTTTTGCCTTTGAAAATCCCAACTATGTATATTTTATACTCTCTTTTTTTTCTAGTTATTTTCAAAGGCAATACTGAATAGAAAAGAAAAATACAACAAGAATTTCCAGTAGGGGTTAAAAGACAAAAAGGAAATAAATAAATTAAGGATGATCCAAATCTTACAGGATGGATAGAAAGTAGTTTCAAACACATGTTCCAGTAATGTTACATTATCACTTAACAGTGCCAACACTGTTTTAAAATAAAATTAAATGTTCCCTTCATGACTACTAGAGATTTATTTTGATTGACTGGGACTCAATCATGAAGAGTTGGAAGCAAAAGTTTTGATCATTATTAATAGTAAATATACTAAAAGATTAATTTAGAAATTTAGAGTACAGGTAATTTCATAGAACAATGTTAATTCAAATCAATGTGCTAATCAGAAAAAATGTGTATGATTTTCACTCATTTAGTGGCATAATATTATTCTATTTAACACATTATACAGTTTTCCACATGGCTGGTTGATACTGCTCTATTAACTGGGTCTATGAAATGGAGCAGAAAGAGTGTTGAACTGTGAATCAAGAAAGACTGAATTGTAGAATCAGCTCAGCTTATCTAAATAACGGTATTTGATCGGAGTTACACACTGTTGCTCCCAATTTTTGCATCTTCATAATAAATTAATTGGAGAAGTTAATCTCTTACATATCTACAAGTTAAAGTTCTGTAATTATACTGCTAGGAAGAACTTGACATTAGGATTTGCAAATACTGTACAACTATGACATGTATATTCACTCATATATGACATAAACATCATACAAGGTAAGTACTCAGTACTTAATGACTTAGTATTTTTTTTAAAAGTACTTAACATTTTTTCAAATTATAAATCTGTTTAACATTTGAGGAAGACTTTAAATTCTGTAATATTTGGAAGAAATAACTAAAACAACTTAGAAATACCCTTGTATAGTTTTAATTTTTAAAAATTGTCTTTTTAATAGAGTCCACTTTAGAATTATTTATTGCAAGAATTAATAATCATACTATTACAGAGATTCTCAATTGTACCTAAACTATTGTCAAAAATCCAAGGAGTTATCAGACACCACACATCTGTTCATTGCTAAAAAAGCATATTCATTTAATTTATAGTTTAATTATAAAATTTTTTCTAAACACCTTGGTAAAAGCTATGCTATTATTTTATGTAATGTTTTAAATAAAATATAAAGAACTAATTCTAAAGTTCTTGATTTTTTTCTTAAAATAAACGTGATGTGCATGATGTTTTCAAACTTTAATAGTGTGCATTATGGAAACATATTTCAATATGTGTATCATTCACTCGAGTATTTTTAATAAACTTTTAATTTTACAACCATTTTAGATTTGCTGTATTAATATGAAGATAGTGCAAAGAGTGCCCACGCAACCCACACTCAGTTTCCCCTATTATTAATATCTTATATTGATATGGTACATTTGGCACAATTAATAAACTAATATTGAGTCATTATTAACTAAAGTTTCTACTTTCGATTTCCTTTTTTTCCTGCAATTTCTTTTGGGGTTCCAGAATCCTATCCAGTATGCTTCATTAGGTTTACTAGTTATGTCTTTTTAGGCTGTGATATATTCTTGGACTCTGCTATTTTTTAATGACTTTAAGAGTTTGGAGGATTACTGGTCAGGTACTTTGTGGAATGTCCTTTAACTTGGATGTATCTGATGGTTTCTCATGATTGCACAGAAATAATTTGTTTCAGAGAGAAAGATCACAGAGGCAAAGCACCATTCTCTTAACATCATGACAAAGGTACATACTATGAGAATGACTTTCCACTTTTCAGTATTATGCCTTGATGACCTAGCTTGATGTAGTGTTCATGCAGCTTCTCTACTTAAAGTTACTCTTTTGTTTTCTCATTTTCTATACTGTACTGTTTGGTAGAAAGTCACCCTATGTAGCCCTTATCTAAGGAGAGGGTAATTATGTTTCCCCTTAAGAGTAGAGCAACTAGATAAGTTATTTGGAATTCTTTTGCATGGGAGATTTATCTGTTCTCCTCTATTTATTTAATTAATTTACTTGCATCCGTAAGGATTTGTGGATATTTATTTTACACTTTGGATTATAATCCAATACTCCTTTACTTATCTTCCTTTTATTTTCTATCTTTGGCCATTGGGAGCTCTTTTGGTTGGCTATCATAAGTCTTCAATATACCCTATCATTATGGGTTTTTAATGTTATTTTTGTGAGCACTTTCTTAGTTCTTGGGACTATAAGATGCTCCAGACTTATATATTTCCTGTACCAGTTCTAGAATCAGTCATTTCTCAAAAAAGCCATGGTTCCTTTTATTGAAGAATGATGTTAAAAACCATGACCTAGGACTTTGAGGAGTTGCCAGACTGTTTCCACAATGGTTGAACTTACATTTCCACGAACTGTGTGTAAGTGTTCCCTTTTCTCTGGAACCTCACCAGCGTCTGTTATTTTTTGATTTTGAATAATTGCTATTCTGACTAGTGTGAGATGATGTATTATTGTGGTTTTGATTTGCATTTCTGTACCAATCAGTGATACTGAGTGTTTTTTCATATGCTTGTTGGCAGCATGTATGTCTTCTTTTAAGTGTCAGTTCATGTCCTTTGCCCATTTTTTAATGAGGTTGTTTATTTTTTTTCTTGTGGATTTAAGTTCCTTTTGGATGCTAGACATTAGACCTTTGTCAGATGCATAGTTTGAAAAAATTTTCTCTCATTCTTTAGGTTGTCTGTTTACTCTGTTGATTGTTTCTTTTGCTGTGCAGAATCTCTTTAGCTTGATTAGATTCCATTTGTCCATTTTTGCTTCTATTGCAATTGATTTTGGCTTCTTTGTCATGAAATCTTTGCTTGTTTCTATGTCCAGAATGATATTGCCTAGGTTTTCTTCTATGGTTTCTATAGTTTTACATTTTATATTTAAGTCTTTTATCCATCTTGAGTTGATTTTTCTATAGAGTGTAAGGAAGGGGTCCACTTTTAATCTTCTACGTGGCTAGCCAGTTATCCCAAAACAGAACTACCATTCAACCCAGCAATCCCATTACTAGGTATTTCTGCAAAGAAATATAAATCATTGTATCATGAAGACATGTGCACATGTATGTTCACTGAAGCATATTCACAATAGCAAAGACACAGAATCAACATAAATGCCCAGCAATGCTAGACTGGATAAAGAAACGTGGTACATATACATCATGGAGTACTGTGCAGCCATAAAGAAAACCAGATCATGTCCTTTGCAGGAACATGGATGGAACTCAACACCCTTATTCTTAGCAAACTAACACAGGACCAGAAAACAAGATAATGCATGTTCTCACTTTTAAGTGCGAGCTAAATTATGAGAACACATGGACATATGGAGGGGAACAACAGACATGGAGGCCTTTCAGAGGGTGGAGGGTGGAAGGAGGGAGACAATCAGGAAAAATAACTAACGGGGACTATGCTTAATACCTAGGTGACAGAAATAATCTGTACTACAAACCCTCATGACACGAGTTACCGGTATAGCAAACTTACATGTGTACCCCTGAATTTAAAATGAAAGTTAAAGAAACAAAGACATATGTGCTAGGTGCCTATAAAAATTAAATATGCAGCTTTAAACACTTTTTTTCAGAGGTTTGAATCACAGTATTAAAAGTAAAGTTTCAGTTTCTGTTAATAAGCTGCACTTATATAAGTAATATAATTGTTGAACAATTTTGGAAAACTGTAATTTTCACCTGCTTGCAACTTGCATAAAGCAAATGCCATAGCAGAGTGAAGAATATCAATGACCTTTAATAGAGAGAGCCTTGTCAGTTACTCAAGGGCCCACAGTCCACTTGGATAGTCCCCTGGAGGTAATTATTTTAGATTGTATTCCAGAGACCAGGTGTTTTCACATCACAGATCTTGGGAAACTGTCCATGACCTCTGTGGGCCTTGTATCCTATTGCCCTGAATTAGAGAAAGGAACGCATCCACAATTCTGCAGAATCAGTTCTAATTATTAAACCTAGTTAGAATTTATGCTTAATTCTCTTATATAGTTATTTTATAAATCTACTCAGTAAGCCAGGATATATAGCATAAACCACTTATTTAAAGTATATCAGGGCCAAATTTAAATTAATATTCTCATAATATAATGGAATTCAGAAACATAAATGTTTGGTGAAGTGTTTTATCAGAAAAGACATAGTTAAGAGATTTTTCTATACACATTTGAATGTTCTAAGTTAAGACATATATGTAAAATATATATAAAAACATACATATAAAAGACATATATATGTATACATATAAATGTCTTTTTCCAATCTTGATAACTCCACTTGGTTGTTTTTTCCTGTTTTCTTTTCTTTCTTTTTTTTTTTTTTTTAGAGTTAGGGTCTCTGTCACTGAGGCTGGCATACAGTGGTGCAATCATGGTTCACTGAAGCCTTGAACTCCTACACTCAGGTGATCTTCCCTCTTCAGCCTCCCCAGTAGCTGGGACTACATGGGCTGATTTCATTTTTGTTTGATTGTTGACGCATTGATGACAGCACATAGTATTTAGGCTTCTACCTTTTCCTTCCCCACCACCATACAGCTGGTGCTTTTTTTTATTAAAGGAAAACCAATGCTGCCCTGAGCTGTTGGCACTGGTGGTAAATTTGAACCTGTGGTCTTAATGCTGCATGAATCCTTTCTCCAGCCCCAGCCTCTAGCTACCATAAAGGCCCAACCTATTCTCTACTGTTTGTTCTTGCCTTTCTACATTGGTATGCACTTAATCTGGTCTCCCCAGAAGTCTCTTGTGTGAGCAGTAAACCTTTCAAATTATCTTAACGTGTGGTACATCAGTCTTTGCATTGGATCTGTTAACTGGGAGGTGGTCCGTTCCATCTCTGTGGAGAGATCACAAAGCACTTGTTCATAAAATCTTATTTCATTTATGATACTAGAACAATGGTACTAATCCATGTTACATTTACACATGATAACTTTGTATCAGCAACATGAAACATAGAAGCTGGGGCTACAGGCCTGAGCCATCACCCCTGGCTAATTTTTAATGATATGCTTAGGGGAAGACAGTATGTTTATAAAACAAAAGCTTACTGAGACAGGTAACAGTGAGAATTGGTAGGTGACATAAATAGGAAGGTTGATAGCTTAACAGGGTAATGTATCAATCTCAATCTAATGGAAATGTTTTGAGATGGAGCATATGTAATGTTATGAAGGACTCCTCCTAACTCAGTGGTCAAGCATTCATCTTAGGGAAACAAAATCCAGAATACGGTGGTGGCAAACTTGGTAGCAGTCTTGGTGGGCAGATAGGAACACCTCTGTAAACTAGTCAGAGATCTAGAATGGCAGGGGCATTGCTCATGAATGGAACAGAGTCTGTAGTGCCTTCTGACATTGAGTTTCAACAGTTAATAAGCATGACAATGAGAATTAAGTTTGTGATAGACTGGTGAGACCACCTGTGGATAGGCAAAGCTGTGGAAATATTTGGGAAACCACATAGAAACGCAATTTTCTTTTCATTTTCTTTCTTTTTCATTTCCTTCTTTTTTATTTTAATTTAATTTTATTTTGACAATGTCTGACTCTTTCACCTAGGCTGAAGACAGTAGGCAATCTTGGTTTACTGTAACCTCCACCTCCCGGGCTAAAGCCATCCTTCTGCCTCCGTCTGCCAAGAAGCTGGGACTACAGGCAGTCACCACTATGCCTGATAGTTTTTTCTATTTTTTGTAGAGATAGTGTTTTGCCATGTTGCCCAGGCTTGTCTCAGACTCCTAGGCTCAAGTGATCCACCAATTTTGGCCTCTCAAAATGTTGGGATTGCAGGCATAAACTCCTGCCACTGGCCTCTGATCCTAGATTGTTATTCCTTACTGGACAAGAGAGTTACCACGAACTAGTTAATTTCCAATTTCCTAAAACCAAAAGGAGGTAATATGCTAAATTTTAAGCAATATGGTGAGTTTGTCAGTACACAACAATTTGTACCTTCACGGTTCGGGTAAAACTCTAATATCCAGCTCTCAAGTCAGAATCAGAAAAGAGAAACTGCAAAAGCCTTACAGAAATTCTGATTAAATTCCACAAAGAAGAAAGCATGATGAGATAAATTCAAGGCAATGTAAAAGATATTCTATATATCCTGGACTGGAAAGCTAGGACAAATTGAAAATCAATGTTGTCAAATAATGAGTAGATAAAGTATGACATCTTATGAGTCTTTCAGCTCCTCATCTGTAAAAGCACATGGCGGAACTAAGAATTTATGTAAGCCTTAAAATGCTAAAAGTGCATATATGCACACATATATACAATTTGTTTTATTGTATAAGCATGGTTATTATAATAGTTAATTTATACTAGTAATTATAAAGTGAATATTTTAATATAATATGACTAGATCATATTAATCCCCTTTTTTTTTCCCAGTTCGATATTATTATTGTTCAATTATTTAGCCAAAGCACAAATGCTGTATGGTGACAGCTTCCCAAATTGAAAGTTTCAGGCCTAAGAAGGGTAATCCATTTGAGTCTCTTAAGTAATGGGTTTAAGACAGATTTTTTTTTTAGCAGACTCTTCTTTTATATACCTATAATCAAAATCCAGAGTTTATGATTTTTCTTTTTATCTCACATTCTGTTTTAATTTATTCCTTAGACTCTTTTGTGTCATATACATGTAAAACCTTACAATTAGTTTGTTGTCACTTATAAATGCCAACTTTTACCTGTGGTTATATTACCTGATATCCTTTCTTGAAGATCAAAAAACTCAGGGTTTTCTGTACTTGCACACTTCATAATATTTACTCTGACATTTCATTTTTTACTTATAATTTAATCCTTCCAAGGAATGAAGGAAGAAAAATTTGAGTAAAAGGAATTTTATATTGGAATCATGACAAATATGCATTTGGCCAGTGTCTACTGTGACCAATATTATGCAGAAGAAAAATGAGATTAATTAAATCTGTTGTTCTTTCCCTCATACCCAGTTAAATCATTCTTTTCTGGCTCTTTATGTTCATGCCTTTGAACAACACTGATGGGCTTACAGACCAACACTTAGTGCCCTAAGGCTTGGTTCTTAACCAATCTGTGGGGTGACTTACATCCTATCCTAAATTCCCCATGGCTGGGTTCCAAAATAATCTAAAATATTTAAAAGCACATTTGAGTACTGTCTAGTAATGTTGTTCTTTATGGATAGGAATGAATTATCTCTTCCTCACAGGTTTACAAGTGAAAAGATATAAACAAGTAACAAAAGCTGGAAAATTGGACACAACCAGATGTGCGTATTTGGGGTGCGAGTAAGTGTGGTACAAAGGAAAGACTATATTGCATTAGTATCCTCTGGTATCAGTGTCTTCTGACATCAGCTTAAAAATACTTAATTCAACAAATATCCTAGCAATAATTTAGTGAATTTTTAACAGAGTTGAAAAAAACACTTAGAAAAAATAAAGCTCTTCTTTAAAACATACAGAACACAATTTAAAAAGATAAGGAAAAAGTCAAAGGAAATAAAACACATTAAAAATAGAAACAAAAACCCTTTCCTTGTCAATAGAGAGTGGTAACTATATTATGGCTTCTCTTCTTTGGTACACCCTAGCCAAACAGACTTGCATCAATAAATGGTAATCAAACATTTTGCTAATGTGGTTTATTGTGTTTCAGTGTCTGTAAGCAAATTCAGTGAGGATTAAGCAAAATTCATAGAGTTTGGACAGGCCATTGGAGCCACCTGGTTGAAATTCAGGGAAAAGAGAAAACAAACTGAGCAAAAAACTTTGATTTTGAAATTTAAGGCTATTTCCTATCACATTAATTGTTCTCAAAATTATTTTAATTGTTTTTAACACATGCTTATCTTTAGCCTCCTAGAGAAAAAGATATTCTACTAGACTTGCATAGAATTTGTGCTTCACAAGTACATGAAGGTTAATCCAATAGATAACAATATCTCTGGATTTAGTAGAACTCTCAGAGTCTAGGGGTATGATATTAACTAGGAAACAATTTAATTTCTGCAAACTGTTCAGTATTGTAAAGTGCTAGAAAAACTTAAGATACTGTTATAAAGATTTATCATAGATTATTTTTCATATTATGAAGGATCCCATTATATCATCATCTTTCAAAAATGTGCCCTAGAAACTTTAGTTGAGATGCTCAGGTAATTTAGTGTAGTACATTTCAATTAGAACAGGAGTCACATTTGTCCACTCAAGGTCAATATTGTTCATCGTATTAGTCCATTCTTACACTGCTTTATTATAAAGATATTATCCGAGACTGAGTAATTAATAAAGAAAAGAAGTTTACTTGACTCACAGTTCTGCATGGCTAGGTAGGCCTCAGGAAACATAACAATCGTGATGAAAGGGGAAGCAGGCATATCTTACATGGCAGGAGGTGAGAAAGCACATGTAGGAAGCAAAGGGAAAAGAGCCCTTTATAAAATCATCACATCTAGCATGAACTCACTCATGATCACGAGAACAGTCTGGGGGAAATCGTGCCCATGATCCACTCAACTCCCACCAGGTCTCTCCCTCAACACCTGAGGATTACAGTTCAAGATGAGTCTTTGGAGTCTAACTATATCATTTATAAATAAATGTAATTTATGTTTATGAAAATAGTTTTAATACATGAATAACAAATAGCATGTCATCAATAAATTGGACATTCATTATGAATTTGTTTCTCCAAAGTAGTAATCAACTTAGTTGATTTATTGATGCTATCTTATAATTCCTTCTTTACTGGGAGATCAATCATTCCCTCCTAACTTATGCCCCATCTTGGAGAACTTACTGCACAAACAGTCTGGAAACAGTAAGCCTGTATAACGTACTTTTTCATCCTCTTTCCATCAGCATCCCCCATTCCTTCTAGATCCAGATGTTTAGTTTATGGCAAACAAGCCACCCAAACAGATTTTCCAACCTAAGTATTTGGATATGAGACAAAAGAGTTAGTTTTTGTGATGACTTTACTTTGAGAAGGATCAGGGGCCAAGGCTGCCACTTTTGAGCAGCAATAGTGAGCTGGTCTGTAGAAAAGAAGACAAACAGAGAACGGGCATTAAGGAACATTTGGAGATCAGAGAGAACATGAAGCCTAGAAGAGAGAATCAGTGAGAAAGAAAACTGTTTTATGGTATTCCAGTTTCCATTAGGGTCATCTACACTTTCCGTAATTCTAATGCATTACATTCTTTGTATCCTTAAAATGAAATCACCTTAATAGATGTTCATTTAATGAGTTTTTATTTTCTGTAACCAAACTAAGGCTAATATTCCTACATGGCTTAATAGTAACAGTGAGCTGTTTGGCTTTTGTGAGGCTCATTTTTATATTAACTGCCTGTAGTCTAATGTGAGTTATACAATCCATGAAAAATGGAAGTTGACCCTTTATTTGACTGTTAAAAATGCTGTCTACAACTTTTTTTCTGTTGATTAGAGGTAGGTAAGAATTAGACTGGGTATGGTGGTTCATGCCTGTAATTTGAGCACTTTGAGAAGCCAAAGCGGGAGGAATGAGCCCTGGGGTTGAAGACCAGACTGGGCAACATAGTGACACCCTATTTCTAAAAGGTAAAAATACAAAAATTAGCCAGGTATGGTGGCATGCTCCTGCAGTCCAAGTTCCCAGCTACTTGAGAGGCTGAGGCAGGGAAATCACTTGAGCCCAGGAGTTCATGGTTACAATGAGCAATGATTACCATTGCACTCCAGCCTGGGCAGCAGAGCAAGACCCTATCCCCTCATACTCAGAAAGAAAGCAATACATAAGAATTATAAATCTAATTTAGTGAGGGGTTTCTGTAAAATTTTTGTGGGAAATTAAAGAGCAAAAATTAGAATATGGATCAATCTATACACTGACACTTATGCATTTATTAATAATTCATTATAATTTTAATGGTTCTATATAGATGCTCATGTTCTCAGTGCTGCTCTTCCGCCACAAGCTGACTTCTGCCATTGAAATGTAACTGAAGTAGGGACCCTCAGAGCCTGCAATTCCCCTGAAAACCCCCACTAATTGTTGATCTTTATATCAATAATTATTTTCCTGTCTTAATCAGCCCTGTACATGTCCTTGATGATTTCTATATATATGGAAGTGATTTTTTCAACCCTGTTCTATCAATGTTTCCCAACTCCTCTCTGCCAATGACCTTCCTCCCGTGTCTAGTCCCGTGGTCATAACATAGATTTTGCTAGCTATTGCCTTGACTCTTCCAGACCTAGAGATTTTTCATTGTTCCTCACCCGTGTTTTGTTCTTAAGCACTTAAGACATGGCTTAGATCGCATGGTCCGTTTTTAAAAATTACATCTTTGTATGCCTTTTTAACTCCCTTGCCAATCTCTTTCTCCATACTGTCATATTGACTTTAAAGTCATGATTGTCTAACTTCAATTTAGTTCTTACAGCCACTAGCAATTCAACTAAATTTTCTTATTCATTTTATTCTCTGACTCTCTAAAATTTAATTTCATAACTTTTTTTTCTCCTCAGACGTATGCTAATCCTTTTCCTCTCCTTGCTCTCAGCCCTTGAAATAGCCTCAGAAGCAATCAGAATAGATTGATAACTACTCCCCATTACATTCCTATTATATTAATGATTCTTCCATTCTGTCTAAAGCCAATCTCTTCAATCATACTACTTAAAGATATGTCTTGCAGGTATCTCCTTTGTTCTAAAACTTCAGTTTTACTCCATACTCAAATCTGTTCCATCAGCATTCGAAGGGACTCTAATATTTTCCATCTTATATTTAAAAACAGAAATTTAAGATGATCCCTATACAGTTGCATGTGAAATACATTGAAGTCAATTTAACATTATATTTCCAAAGAGTAAGTTGAACTGACCTCTTCAAATAATAAAAATACATTAGAAATCAAAATTATCAGGCTGCAAAAATTATTGATAACCCATCTCATCCCATGAACACGTTTTCCATTTTATTCATATACCAGTAAAATTTTTACCAAAACTAACAGAGTAACTTCAAAATCAGCATTATGTAGAAATATAAGGAAAACATAAAGTAGGGTACCAATGTGATATGTGCTTAAAAGCACCATATTCTGTGCCAATGCCTCTCTTATTACCTTGTGGTATAGTACATTTAATATAGTTTATTATTTTTATTTAGAACATTTATATACACTTAGAGTTATTTGTAGTTTTGATCCAGTCCAACTGCAGTTTTGGTAAAGCAGCGAAGCAGTTTATTTCTTTAAGGGCTGATGACTAGGGTAAGTAGCATATTTTCATATGTCCTGATAAAGTTTTGACAAAACTTTTTGACAACTGATTATAAAAATAAAAAGAACATGAATATGGAACACAATTCAGGTTCTATAATCTGAATTCAAAACTAACACCTTGTCTTTAATATTTTTCTTACTTATTAGTTTGTTCACATTTGTAATATTTCTGTGCCAAGTATAGTTAAGAGGGAAGATAGATAGGCTCGGAAATTTTGAGCTGGAATCTTGTTAAAACACTAATCAAATCTTGTTAGGACAAATCAAATTTTCTCCAAGAATATTTGAGCTTTTAATAAAGAATGTCAGCAATTCTCATTAATTTACAGGGGCTGTCAATCCTAACCTTGACTTCAACATTCTATTTAGTGAAAAGAGCATGTCAGAATATGTGACATTTTGCCACTTTCTTTGAGAAGTGGTTACTATCAAATGTAAAACGAAACAAGCAAACAAAAAGATACCTATTTGTAAAACATCAGTTTATACATTTGTAAAGTTATCCTAACATCACAGTGTTTTGGATAAAAAGCTGTCTTTTTAAACTATGTGAATTCATTTTCTCATGAAAAATTAAATAAAATTCTTTTTCTTAGCATCTTATCATTTTTCCCCCAGTACAGGCTAACAGAATGCACAACTAAACACATCAGGAGGTAAAAACAGTTTAGATAAAACTAAATACTAATATTTGAAAAGCTTAAATGTATAAATCTTATCATGAACAACTAATGAAGATGCTTAATAGCTATAAGCACTTTTTTAAAATCAGTAATTATTAAATATATAAACTTTAAATATCTTTTTGAGGAATAAGCTTAGAACAACTGTGTTTACTACAGCATTTTTTTAAAAGCTTGTATTCTATCCTAGTGGAAAATTAAAGATTTAGTAGCTAGGATAATGAAAGCTTTCAAAGAATGGAACAGTGGGAAATTACAATGCTTTAGATGTTTCTGCTTGTTTTCATCATTACAGCTTATGTTGTCCGTTTCCTTAAAATGACTTTAAAATTCCATTTATTTTTCTTTTACTCAAACTTATTTTGCCATTTACTTTTATTTTATTCAAACTTATTTTGAGAAAAAAGGGGCTTTAATAAGCAAAATAAAGTGTATCTTCATTATATAAATGACATGGTTTGGCTGTGTCCCCACCCAAATCTCATCTTGTATTGTAACTCCCACGATTCTCATGTGTCATGGGAGGAACATGGTGGGAGGTGATTGAATTATGGGGGCAGGTCTTTCCTGTGCTGTTCCTGTGATAATGAATGAGTCTCCTGAGATCTGATGGTTTTAAATGGGGGGAGTTTTCCTGCACAAGCTCTTTTTGCCTGCTGCCATGTAAGACATGACTTGCTCCTCCTTGCCTCCCACCATGATTGTGAGGCCTCCTCAGCCATGTGGAACTGTAGGTCCAATAATCTTCTTTCTTTTGTAAATTTCAGTCTCAGGTATGTCTTTATCAGCAGCATGAAAAAAGACTAATACAGAAAATCTAATACAATAAATAATCATGCTTATGTAAATCTAAAAATTATCTGACATTATTATAAAAAGTTTTTAATATAAAATCTGAACATATTTAAAATATTGTTACAATTTTTTTAAAGGAAGCACACCTTAAAATAAAATATTAAAGATAAAGATAGCAATCTATGTTAAAGACAAATATCTACTACTTTTTAAGAAATCCATCATTACATAAGCTAGTGATTTACCACCTTCTAATAAATTAGATATAACACTATCTACATAATTTTCCTTCAAGCATATATATTTTTCTGAGATACGGTTTTGCTGCATTGCCCAGGCTGGCTTCAAACTCCTGGCCTCAGCAATCCTCCTCTCAAGTATCTGGGACTTGTATCATATGCCACTGTACGCAGTTACTTTCAAGCATTTTTATTTTGAATTAGCTGGTAACTTGAAAAGATAAAAAATACATTTTGATGTAGTTTTAGTATCTGTTTTCTCTTAATTTACTTGAAAGACATTACTTTTTACTTAACAATATATTTATAAAATTATTCATAACTACTTTAAGTTAATCTTACATATTCTTAAGGATTTACATACACTATTTTAGTGTTAAATAGTTGAAAAACATTTTGAATATTAAAAATTATAGTACTGCTCTGCTACACAGGTTTTATTCACTTCATTTATTGATTTGTCAATATTGTTAATCATGATAATTGGATTGTTTAGCTTTTCAAACTATAATTCAAATCTGCCCTGTATTAAGGGTACTCAACCAATGCCTACACTTAATTGTTATCCCCACTTCTAAATTCATCCTATTTGATTATTCATATAGTCTAAATTCATGAAAAAATACAACCAATTAAAGAATACTTTGTTGTAGTTCCCTAATCAATTACTGGCTCTCTGTTTTCTATAAAATTAAGTTTAATCTTGGTTTGTCATTTCAGATTCCAAAGCATCTCTGTTTCTAATTGAATCAAACTTCAGAAGGAAACCAGTTTGCTGTCATTAAATGCCATATTGCTTCCACACCTTTACCTTTTGCTCTTAACATTTTCCCATTTTAAGTATCCCTCTGCTGTCTTAACTGGACCCATTCTTGAAACAAACTCAGTTCCTTGCTTCTTCATGAAATGCCTTCTCTCTACCACAATATGCAGAGCTTTCTCTTCTAAGTTGTCAGAAACTTTATAAAGATCTTGGTTTATGCATTATCATTTTATTAATTATTTAAAAAATTTTCCCTTCTTACCTCAACCTAATTGAAAAGCATTCAGATTAGAAAATATGTCTTATATCTCTTCCCATCAGTATTGTCAAGCACATATTGGACTCTCATAACTGTTAAGTACTCTTGGAGAACTAACTAATTATCTAATCAAACTGTATTTTGATGAATTTACTTTATAAGACACAGTATTCCATGTGATTTGATTTTTAATGTCATTAATTATATCTCCATCTCAAGATTTTAATTTGCTGAAGAAAAAAGTATTTTAAGTAATAAAATATAATTCTAAAATTGAGACTCTTTAGCTTGTGATGATATAAAACTTACTTATTACCAGATAGAGACAATTATTTGTATCAATCATTCATTACAACTGGGAACAATAAACAAATCTTAATTATAAGAATGATGTATGGCTTCAATGATTGTTAAAGTTAGACAAGTTTAACTAAAGCAAACTGGATCTAAATTTATCCCATATGTCTTGATTCTAACACCAAATGAAAGGAAATCTCAAAAAAAAAAAACATGTTTTACAGATGGCTTCATGGTACAATATTACCTGTTGAAAGTCTACTGTGATACTGAATAATAGTTTGGCATGGAGTGTAGAGTGAGGTCATTATATTATACAAAAACTATGTATGAGAAGATATTAAATTTCTTGGTGGTTAGAAGTAGCTATAGTGACTAAATCTGTCTATAAAAATCTCATTCAAAGAAAGAATTATGATCAATACAATCATTAATTCACAATTAACTCCATTATGGATTTTTTAAATGTAATTGTTCATCTATAAATCAGGGTAAAGAAGCAAGAGAACAAAATCCACTTTCAGGTACTCAAGCGGTCATTTTCAGTACATGAGGGCTTGATAGATTGACTTTCCTCTGTCAGTTTTGTATTTGTGTCTTTGATACGGGTTTTATTTTATAATCTTTCATTATTGTTTGATTTTGCAAAAACCATTGCAAAGTCAGATAGTCCTAAACATAAAATCTATTCATTGGAAATTTCTTAAATAGTTTTTCAGTGTATGTCTGGGCCTACATTGTCTTACAGCTATATTTTTCTTTACATTTTACTTTATAGATAACTCTTAGAGATAAGAGCTTTTCCCAGAACACAGGAAACCACCTTCTAAAATAGTTGAATTAAGACTATGCACATTTCATAGAACTAGATAATACAGTGATGCCAATCAATAATTGAACCAATTACTCTAAATAGTTATTAGAATGCTGGTTCTATAGACATATACGTAAGACAAGGACAAATGAAACTTTTGCTGAAATGAGGTTCACATTTCTATTCTAAAGAGACGAAATAGAAATAGCTAATTTCACCATATATGTTATGATATCTAGCCATTAAAACATAGCTATCAGTTTCAGATTACCAAAATTATTTTAAAGTCAAAGAAGCTGAACCTAAAGAATGTTGAATGAGTCTGCTGTGGCCACATAGCTGGTAGTATATTGGTTTCAGAAATAAGGTAGCCTTCTATTGAAGAATGTGTTCAGCTTAAATGCCTCATTATTTAACAAATAAAAATCGACATTAAGTAGAAAACACTCAGATCATGAAGGAACCTCGTGAAAACATATCTTTTTGGTATCCTCTGATACAATTGATTTTATTAAACTGAGCTTACTACTATGTTACCAGCCTACATACTAAGATGTTGCGATACTCAACCAAGAAAATCCCTGTCATATTTAATATGGGCAAACATTGTTGAAGACGTATATTATCCCACTAGATTATATTTCCTGTTATCTTCACTTGCCCTCTGAGTTTTTACATGTAGAAATTTGCCCCAATCCTTTAGTTCTCATGCTAGATTTAACTTTCTTTAATGATAAATGTAATAATTTTCTAAGACAGGAGACTCATGTATATCTATAGCGTATTTAGTGGCATGTCCTGCTGAAAGAGTAATAGATGTTAGAATCAAGTGAGAACTTTCGCCCAACTGCACCTCAGTGAATTTTCTGATAAACATTTCACTAAGGAATCTTTCCCTCTCCAAACCCTCATCCCCTGCCCACCTTAACTGATATCGTTGTTCTAGCAGGAATGTTACTGATGCAAACATGTTTTGTCCCCAACATATGCTAAAGTAGATAATAAGACTGTTAATCTGTGTTCAAGCTTATTTGGTTCCACAGACACCTATTTATCTCATGGGAATTCAGGATGTCCTTAACTTCACGGGCACACTCTGAAAACAGATATGTTTTGTTTGGATGTAGGGAAATCAGCCATTTCATTTCAACCAGGACAGTTTCAGTCTTGGACAAACCAAGACAGTTGGTGATCATATTTGAATGGAAAATAATTTGTTTTTTTTTTTATTTGAACTTGAAGCATAAAATTGACCATCACAGTTGCCAAATCTGCTTTTCCAAGAAAAACTGAAAATCGTGACTTTAAAATGTCAAATCATCTGATTTTTAAATATTGTTTTGAAATGTTTAGTCTATTAAACCCTAATCTAGGTGTTGCTATGAAAATATTTGGTAAATTTTATTAAGTTCAATAATCAGTTAACTTTAAGTAAGGGAGATTATACCCAAAAATCTGGGAGAAACTGGCTCAATCAGTTGAAATAATTTAAGAGCAGAACTGGGGTCTTCCTGAGCAGGAGGAAATTCTGTCTCAAGACTGAAGCATTAGCTTCTCCATGAGAATTCCAGCCTACCCCTCTGACAGACTACCCTGTGGATTTCAAATTTACCAAAGCAGATCCCCATAATTGCACAAGTCAATTCCTTGCAATAAATATCTAAGTATCTCTCTCTTTCCCTTGATAGATAGATAGATAGATAGATAGATAGATAGATAGATAGATAGATAGATAGATGATAGATAGATAGATAGATGATAGATAGACAGATGGGAAGAAAGGCAGAGAGCTAGCTAGATGATAGATAAAGAGGTAGATTCTGTTAGTTCTGTTTCTATCCCTGCAGATACAGCAGCACTGGTTAAGCATTTCTGTGTGATTGTAAATTATCTAGAGCTTTGCTGCTTCAGATAGGGTGCTGGCTCTGAAATCACCACAACCAGCATCTGGCCTCCTTCACCCACTTACTATAATTGCTGAATTCCCAGAGGCACTGTGACTCACCATGGAAATTATAATATTTTGCTGATATTACAATATCTCTACTTAAAAAAGAGAATGCCTCCAAACTTTGTAACTAGAGATTGAAATAGCAAAACAGATAGAGATAAGAAATATTGAACCATAAACACAAATGATGAAATACTAGAGTAGTAAAATAATAACAGAAATATTACAACTCTTCTGACAATTTTTAAAAAACATAGGAGAGATTTGGGTTGATATTCAAGAAGTTTCTAAGAGTAGAATAGAGGCATTCTTGAGGAAAGGGTGATGAAACAAACGTAATCAGAAAGGGAAGTACTCCAAATCTGAAGAAAGTGATATGCATGTCCTTCTATTCTTTAAAAATCAACCAAAACAGCCAGATTTTTTAAATAAATAAATAAATAAATCACTTGAAAAATAGGCTATGGTTTATTCTTGGGTACCACATCACATTTTAAAAATTTTGATTTATATTCAGGGGCAGTTTTTTAGGCTTATGGCATACTTAATGGATTATACCACCAACTTCAGGCAACTCTCTCCCCCACAAAACTAACCAGTCCTCCTTCCCTTCTAATATAATCTCTCATGAGGTTCTCTAATCAATTACCTAACACCATCTCAAATGCCATGTTTTTTATTCCCAACTATGCTAAAAGCTAATAGAGTTTATTTGATAAACACTTTTATATGAGTGAGTTTCTGTTAGAGCAGTTAGTAAGCAAGCATAAATGTTACATCTGATTCTTCTATTTTAATAGGGAACCAGAGGTACCATTATCTAAGATGCAGCTGGAGATACCCATAGGATTCACTATATGGAGTAAGATCAATTCCATTTACTTCAGAGCTAGTAGAAGCTCTGCCTGAGAGATTTTCTCTTTTCTAGAATTATAAGTGCAAGTAGCTATGCATTTCATAATTTCCTTATTTTTTTTGAGTAGTTGACTTAATTTCTTTAACTGTTGTTATGTAAAAGATGTGTTATTTGTTTTACTCACTTTTACTCCACGTAATTTATCATCTATTAGCTACTTCCTCAATTATAGTTTAAGACACTGTCAGGAATTAGCTAGCAGCAAAATTGGAACATAAGAAGTACATCTAGTACATATAAAAAGAGCACCCAGGTTGCAAGGGCAAGGGATCCAGAAGAAAAAAGGTGGCTCTACCAGATAAAATATTGGTTAGTCATGATGCTGGCCATGCTTTCCTGCTGCAGGCTTTCACATGCATAAAACAAGATACTGCTTCCTCATTTTGGCAGGTGTGACCTTTACATGGCTGAAACCAGAAACATTTCTATTACTTTACACATGAGACACCCAAGGTTAGAGAAAGTTAAGAAAGAGGTTGTTTTGAAATGTGGACCTATTTGGCATGCCATTGTGAACCATATTAGATGAATGCAAAAGCTTAACACAGAACTACGTCTCTCATTGAGTTGTTAATGAAGGTGTACTTAGGTTTACCCAAGACTGCCAGTGAGACAGAGTATAAGTATAATGATATACAGTGGATTCCAGGGTGCATAGTAGCATTCTACTTATGGATATTATCTATTTCCTTGATTATAAATTCTAGGCCACTGTTGGTGTTGGTAGAAATTACATTTCAGGGATTTAAGCCTTCTAACATAGCAAATCACAGGATTAATTATGATAATAAGAAGAGCTTATCCATTGCACAATGAAACACAATTAAAGGTCCTACATCAATTTATGTTGAAATGATAGAATAGTGATTTTATGCTTTAATTTAAGAGTATGCAGTCCTCTTAGGAAAATAGGAATTTTGAAACAAATAGTAAATACGGTTAAATTCGCTTATAAAAAAGTTTACACAAAAGTTTACAATGTTATAATTAAAATTAGACTTTATCTATGTTTTTGGTGCTATTTTTATTTCATGGTTATTTATTTTTACTTGCAGATTTTATAGGCCATTCTTAGAAGACTTTAATTATATATACAACATTGGAAATAGCCGTATTCCAAATATTTATATGTTGTAGTATTTCCAGATATATTTATTAAAATTATTTTTATTCAGGAATGGTGTCCAGATGCTAATCACCATTGCATTTGAATATTTAACTACCCTTTTTATTTTCTTCTTGGCAAATACCTTTTTGCTTTCTATGTCATTTATGGCTTTCACATTGTATCCATCTTTCAGGGAAAAATGCACAAAAACAAAATTGCTAAGTATTATTTATTATATATTAAAAGCATTAATCTAAATCAGAAAATTCACATACAACAAATCTAAAAATAATAGATATTGTTGTAGTTGGAAAATGAAAATCCAGTTTATTGTGTATCAACTCTATGTCATGCAGTGTGCTAGTGATTTTTCCATACTTAATCATATTCAATGTTTAGAACAATCTGATTAATCCTCTATCCTCATATTAAAGATAAAGTAATTTAGGCCCAAAAATGAGATGTCTTGCCTAACACCACGAAACTATCAATTGGTAGTACTGGGATTGATAAGGGCCTCTGTGATACTAAAGTTGTTCTTTCCCAGTAAAAATATAAAAATAAATATTTAATGCAAATATTAGTTTAAAATTTACCAAGATTGGTAGACAATGAATAGATTTACTTTGAGATGTTTGTAGAACTCCCAAGAGTTTCTTCACCAATGTTTTCAATTGCATAGTATGATGGTCATTTGAAATGTGAAACACAATATTCTTAGTATCATATTTACTACCTGTAAACTTTCTCCTCAAACTCTTACTACAGTATTAAGAAAGTATATGCTTCATGGTAATAGCTGCTGAAATATGCAGTTAAGTCCTTTTTCAGCATTAAATAATTGACCATGTTTTCTTGTTTCCTATTAGATTGACCTCATGCTACATATAAATAGACTTTAGAAGTATCTATGCACAGAAACTTAGCTATATAACCAGTTGTGTTTTCTAATAGCTAATGTGAGAGCAATACATAATGACAGCCTAGATAATGTGTCACCCTCATGAGAATTATTATTTTAGGAGTTAAAATACTGGGAGTAAATAATTTTATACTTTAACCATCCAAATCCATTGAAACATTATTTGCCTATAATTACATATAATGAAGAGCTATTTTTTAATCTGGATTGTACCACCTGAAATTCATTCATATGTTGAAGAGTTCTCTGTCAACCAACATTTATTGTATCAGATACTTAGTAAGTTGCCAGGGCTTCAAAATTGAATAAGGAGTGACATCAGGTAATATGGCAAAATTAGGAACTTCAAACTCCAGCACTCTAAAAGTATAATTTAAAAATGGGCAAAATCTATCAGAATCAACAGAACTTGAAATTAACTGAAAGCTTGAGGCAACCAAGAGAATGTTCATTCGAGAAAAATGGGTGATTCTTGGTAGAAGCTTTAAAATTTATAGATTTACCCTAGTTCCATCTCCCATTTCCCACTTCAGCAGCAGTCATTAAAATAACAACCCACATTTCCATACAAGAGAAATCAAAACTCTACTCACCCACAAACCTCATGTACAAATAATTTTAATTAATTATGTGTTCTGATCTGGCTGGTATCTCTTTGGAAGAATGTCTTAAAATGCTTGTCTTTATTTTACTGAACTAAGAACTATTCCAGCACTGAAGCTGATTCTGGGAGACAAGGAAAAGGCATTTGTCGAGAATATTTACAGTCTAATTAATATCTTAGATACTGCTGCCTAAGGCAATAGATGATTGTTGGGGTAAATAAAATAGAATAACCAAAATGCTTATGAGGAAAAGTTGATAATGATATGTCTCTAAAACCTGCCAAATGCTTCATCATATTCCTGGGAATCTAGAAAGCCATATGCATGTTCAGGGCTGTTTGCATGCTCAGGAAAGACCCGATGAGGTGTTAAGTTCTTATCTCCTGCCAACCTTCAAGCTCTGCAGAAGCTAAACATTTAGATAACACAGAAGAAATGGATAAATTCCTATAAACATACACAATACTAAAACTGACTCAAAACGAATAGAATATCTAAATAGATCCATAACTGAGTTGGTAATCAAAAACTTTAAATAAGGAGTAATTTAGGATCACATGGCTTCAATAGTGAGTTCTATGAAATACTTAAATCATATCATTTCTTCTCAATTTCATCTCAAAAAAGAGGAAGAAACACTTTTTAATTCATTCTGAGACACCACTATTACCCTGATACTAAAACCAATCATATATATCCCAAGAAAATTATAAGCCATTATCACTTATAAATATGAATGCAAAATTCTCAATAAAATATTAGCAAACTGACTCCAGTAGCATACCAAGAGTGCTGTACATTAGAGCTAAGTAGAATTTATCCTAAGAATACAAGCATCATTCAACATTTGAAAATTAATCAGTATAATACATAATATAAATAGAACAAAGGCAAAAAAAAACCTCACATGGTCATTTCAATAGATACAAAAAAGCACTTCACAAAATCAAACATCAGTTAAAACACTAAAAAATCATGAATAAAATGGAACTTTCTCAAAAGGCAAGTGTCACTTAGTAAGAACTCACAGCTAATGTCATACTTAATAGTGAAAAACTGAAAGTTTTTCCCTAAAGATCAGGAATAAGACAAGGATGTTCACTTTCACTATTTCAATGAAAACATAGTACTGGATTTTCTAGCTAGGGCTACTAGGCAAGAAATAGAAATAGAAGTCATCCAGATATAAAAGAAAGAAGTGAAAGAATCTCTATTTACAGATCACATAATGTTACATATACCAAAATTTAAAGAATACACACACACACACACAGAGCTATAAGTGAGTTCAGCAAAGTTTTAGAATGCAAAGTTGCATTTTATACACTAGCAACAAACAATCCAAAGATAAAATTTTTTTAAAAATCTATCTAAAGTAGTATTCATATAAATACTTAGATATAACTTTAACCAAAGAAGTACAAGACTTATATACTATAAACTGTAAAATACTGTTGAAAGAAATGAAGCGAGATCTAAATAAATGGAAAAACATCCCATGTTCATGCATTTGGAAGATATAATCCTAAAATGACAATATTCCACATTGCCATTATTTGAATCTATATATAGATATAATATATATAACATATAAATATAGATATAATTCAAATTCTGTATAGATTCTATATAGAATATAGATTCCATATAAATTCTATATAGATATAGTTTAAATTTGATATAATTTAAATTCTATATAGATAGAATCTAATTAGAATTTATATCTGTAAAATAGATAGAATCTATATAGAATTTAAATTATATCTGTAATTATATAATTATATAAGAATCTATAATTTAAATTCTATAGAATCTACATAGAATTTAAATTATATCTATAATATTTTATAATTATAAGCATCTATAATTTAAATTCTATGGAATCTATATAGAATTTGAATTATATCTATATGTTATATATTATTTATATATTATTTTATATATATATTATATCTCTGTCTATATCTATATAGATTCAAAAAAATCCCTGTCAAAAATCCAACTACTTTTTTCTCAGAAATGTAGAAGCTAATCCTAAAATTTGTATAAAATTTCAAGGGTAACAGAATAACAAAAAAAATTGAAAAAGAACAAATTTAAACTCACATTTCCTAATTGCAAAACATAAGACATAGCTACAGTAATCAACATACTGGCATAAGGATAGATATATACACCAATGGGATAGAATTGAAAGTCCAGAAACAAATACATAAATTTATGGTCAGTTGATTTTTGACAGGGGTGCCACAACCATTCAATGGGAAAATAATGGTCTTTTATCAAATGGATATCACCTGCAAAGATGAATTTGGACCCCAATCTCACACCATAACAAAATTAACTCAAAATGGATAAAATACATAAACATAAGAACTAAAACTATTACACTCTTAGAAAAAATTCTCGATGGAAATTTGTGAGATGTTGGGTTAAGCAACAATTTTTTAGATATATACCAAAGCACAAGCAATCAAAGACTTCATAGAAATGGAAATATTTTGTATATCAAAGGATGCTATCAAGAGGGTGAAAAGAAACCCTAAAAAGGGAAAATAGTTGCAAATATGTCTGGTAAAGACCTAGTATCTAGAAAAATAATAATAACTTTTACAACCAAAAATTAAAAAACAAATAACATAATTTTTTAATGGGCAAAAGATTTGAATACACATTTCTCAAAGAAGCTATTCAAATGGCCAATAAGCACATGAAAAAGATGTTTTATATCAAACATTAGGGAAATCAAAATCACAGTGAGACACCACGTTACACCACCAGAATAATTACACTAAAACTAATAAAAGGAAAATAAGTTTTGTTGACAATGTAGTGAAATTGGTACCCTTGTATGTTGCTGGCAGGAATGTAAAATGGTACAGCCACTGTAAAATTAGTTTGATTGTTTCTCAAAATATTAAATGTAGAATTCCTATTTGACCCAGCAATTCTAAGTTTTGGTATTTACCTAGAGAATTGAAAACATGTTCATACAAAAACTTGTACATGTATGCTCACAGCAGCATAATTCAAAAAGCTGAAAAGTGGAAAAAATAAACAGATCTCCATCAGCCGGTGGATGTAATGTATTTAAAAAAGAAAAACCCTAGATGCATACAATCGAATGTTATTGAGCCAAATTAAAAAATAAAAGTACTGTTACATGCTATAACATGAATAAATCTTGGAAATATTATGCTTAGTGACAGAAGCTAGACACAAAATGCTGTATACTGTATGATTCCAGTTGTATGAAATGTCCAGAATAGGCAAATCTATATATATATAGAAAATAAACTACTAATTGCCAGAGGATCAGGAGGCAGGGGGTAATTGGAACCAACTGCTAATAGCTATGGGGTGATGAGAATGTTCTGGAATTCGATAATACTTACACAATATAATAAATATACTAAAAATCTCATTTTATTCTTACAAAATAGTAAATTTTGTGTTTTGTGAAATATATCTTAACTTTAAAGTGCTAAAAAATGAGTAAGAATAGATGACAAAAACACAGAAAAAAATCTAACTTATAATAAAACATGATAAATGTTATAATATAATTCCATGGGAACTTAGTAAAGATGCATCTGAATCTAGATTGGGAGGCCAGGAAAGACTGCCTCCTGGAGATGAGAGGAAGCAGCAAACGATAAACGTATTGTTGAATTTTCTATGGACCCTTTAAAAAGATAGCAAGCCCAAATATTCAGTAAAGGCAACATATAATTACAACTTTCATTTACTCCTTTTTTTTTTAATGCTTTACGACAATCATTCTTTTTTTTTTTCTTTTTTAAATCATATTTTAAATTCTAGGATACATGTGCAGAAGGTGCAGGTTTGTTACATAGGTATACACGTGCCATTGTGGTTTGCTGCATCCATCCTCCTGTTATCTACATTAGATATTTCTCCTAATGTTATCCCTCCCCAATTCCCCCACCCCCTCTATTCCTCCTCTAGCCCCCCACGCCCTGACAGGCCCTGGTGTGTGATGTTCCCCTCCCTGTATCCATGTGTTCTCATTGTTCAACACCAACTTATGAGTAAGAACATGCAGTGTTCAGTTTTCTGTTCCTATATCAGTTTGATGAGAATGATGATTTCCAGCTTCATAAATGTCCCTGAAAAGGACATGAACTCATCCTTTTTTATGGCTGCATAGCATTCCATGGTATTCTTTATCCACTCTATCATTGATGAGCATTTGGGTTGGTTCCAGTTCTTTGCTATTGTGAACAGTGCTGCTATAAACATACATGTGCACGTGTCCTTATAGTGGAACAATTTATAATCCATTGGGAGTATACCCACTAATGGGATTGCTGGGTCAAATGGTATTTCTAGTTCTAGATCCTTGAGGAATCACCACACTGTCTTCCACAATGTTTGAACTAATGCACACACCCACGAACAGTGTAAAAGCTTTCCTATTTCTCCACATCATTTCCAGCATCTGTTGTCTCCTAATTTTTCAATGATTGCCATTCTAACTGGTATGAGATGGTGTCTCAATGTGGTTTTGATTTGCATTTCTCTAATGACCAATGATGGTCAGTTTTTTTTCATATGTTTGTTGGCTGCATAAATGTCTTCTTTTGAGAAGTGTCTGTTCATATCCTTTGCCCACTTTTTGATGACTTTCATTTACTCTTAAAGAAGAAAAGGAAGATACTAATGAGAACTTCCTATTGGTCAACTAAATATTGAACTCTTCTATCCTTTTGCATCTGCTATCAAATCTAATCACCACATTTGTAATTATAAGCAATCTTACCTTTAAGAATATGTATATTAGTTTCTTTGTCTGGATCATTTTATATTTTTCCTACCTGTCTATATTTTACCCCTTCATTAAATCCATTAATCCACTCTGGTACTTATTTAACAATATGGTTTTTATATCTCATTTGTGGAGAAAAGAAAATCTTTGGGAATTCCTTATAGCTCAATGACAAGAATTTTTTTGCACATTAAGGTATTCTTCCTCATGTTCAGTATTTTCCAAAATATTACTTTCCAGATTGATTGCTATCCTCATCTCACTTTACATTTATTCTGAAAATTTTAACAATATACATGCCACCTCTTTGGAAAATCATACGTTATGCCCCAAGGGTTACTTACTCCTGTGTTAAATATTTATGTAATTTTTCTCTTACATGTGTCCCTCACAAGCAGCAATTGTTTTTAACCAGATGATTCCCATTTCTTCCTATGGGCCCAATAGTCAACTAAATACTGAACTATTCCATCCTTTCACATCCAATACTTTAGGATAAAATTTTTCTTAAACAGTGAAGAGAATAAAAATCAACAATAATTTTATATCGTCATATCACCTTTTATAAATTGGCATGCTCTCACAAGTAATAAGTAAAAATATTTATTTAGAAAATGAGATCAACAACTTTAAAATGGTAAAGTGTAGATTTTTGAATGTAATTTTGACAGGAAGATAAATGTGTATTATATACATTTTGTTAAACCATTTGGAAGTATCTTACACAATTTAGTATGAATATTTATTTTGACTTAGCAATCCTATTTCTGGAAATTTACTTTACAAAATTATGCAGCTACATATTTATGTTCAAGGTTTTCAACTTTTAATTTTTTGAAATGGTAAAAAGTTAAAATGAACTAAGTATCCATTGAAAAGTAAATTATTAAATAAGTTGTGATACACCACATTTTAAAATATAACACTATGCATCCAATAAAGGAGAAATGGAATGAAGTGAATGTAATGTATGTATGTAATGTAATGTAATGAAAAGATAAAAACATACATTTTAAAAATGGTTATAAAGTAATATGTTATAATAGGTTATAAATATAAAAAGGCATTTTAGTAAAATTATTTCTATTATATTGTTGACAACAAATTTCTTTCAAAAAAGTAGAGAATTATGATCAAGTAGAGTTCAATAGAACTTTAGTTTATGTTTCTATTTCTATTTACTTGTATAGTTGTAAAATATTTATAATTAGGTTCTTAATGAAATTAAATTAATAAACTGTTGAAGAAATAAGTGTACTTATAGATGACTTATGAAATTTTGCTAGATAGATATTTTATAGGCCAGTATGTATAAGACATTCAGTGATTTCAGCTAAAAACTGAATTGGCAATCATCACCCTATCTATCTAAATTCAGAACAAATGGCTAATTCAGATACTTTTCAAAACCAAGTCGATTTGTATGACATCATGTAGCCATGCTGACAGGTTGACTATGACTTTTCAAATGGGTGTTTTGTTATAGTGCCAAGGAAACCTTTTTCCATATTCCCGATTAATGATCCATGTGATTCTGATCTGGTACAGACTGGAATTATGTGTGTACAATGAGCCCAATTGTCTCAGTCTCTACAGGTTACCAAAATGAGTTTTCTAAAGTTATGGTAGAAAAAAGACCCAGTAGAGCATCAAAGAGGGAATCAAATTCTCACATACCTATGTAACTACGAAGGTTTTATCTTCATCAGCACTGGCACACAGGAGCATTGCCTGGTGCTCAGCTTTCATCTGAAATTTTGGTGAGATAGGGGTTGAAAGGGCTAGAAAGTATAGGAGGAAAAAGTGGTAACTCAAGAAAGTTAATAATCACAAACTAGAATGGAAGAAGGTCCCAAGAAATCTATCCTAATTGTAGATATGTGTGAGGTACAAGGTAGAGAACTGTACAAGTTCAGTCAGAGAATATGGTAATTTCAGGCAGATTAAGGATACAACAAAACCATTTTTCCCAAAAGGTTAGGAGCTCTGCAAGCCAGGTTTCCAAAAATAAGCTTTTGACAGAAATCAGCTGAGGAAGCAGATTGGATATTAGAGGGCAGCATCCTCCTGAGATCTGAAGGCCTGGGAGGGGACTCAGGGTGGGGACAGAGATTAATATTCCACATTGCCATGTATATACCTGTGCAACAATTCTGCATGATCTGCCCATGTACCCCAGAATCTAAAGTACAATAAATATATATATTTTTTTTAATTTTCTTTATATATATATATATATACACATATGAACAATCAGTTCTTACAAACCAATATGAGCTAGATTCAGCACACCATGTGGGGTATTTTAAAAATCCAAAATATCCAAGTGACCTGGGAAAAAAGTACCATTGAGGCTGGAATTCAATGAGGAATATGTAAGAGGCTGCTGCTGTTAATACAGCTGTGCAAACAAAAAGCCATTCCATATCCTACTAGAGAGGGAGTGTGATATGCAAATATTTTCTGTTAATTTCCTTAACATTCCAGAGGATAGAGCAGAAAAACTTTTGGACACTGGGTGCTAAGTGCAAATAGATGTGATAGAGCACTGATTGTAGCAAGAAGTGACATTCACAGCCTCTGACATGGATGAGTCAGACAAGTATGTAGGAAAATCCCTTGATGCTACCAAAATGTTATGGCTCTTTGCATACTTTGGATGTGCCATATAAAATTGGTAGCTTATCTAAAATTTAAACTAGTTTTTTGTACTCTCAGTATAGTATATACATTTTGCTTTCTATACTTAAATATACAATATATGTATATGTGTGTATATATATATAATATTTATATCTTAATTCAAAGTTCAGTCAACCCTGTACTGAGTCAGTCTAGCCGCTCTAGCACCTGGTCAAGCCAATGTGTATGTTTCTGTTTTGTTGCTTTGAACAGCTTTTACTGAAGATCCAGTAATCAGCTCCTGGGTTTCCTCTAGTCTGATTTCCAACCTTAGTAACTCAACATTAGAAGCTTTCCTTTCACTTTAACTAAGGACTAGAATTACCATCTTCCCTTGTTTCAAGCCCATTTCTCAGTCCTGTGACCCTTCTGAAACACTGCTTGAAGCTCGCTGTCTTCCTCCTAGTTCTCCTGATATATTATCATTAGATTTCCTACTCTAATGTTCTTAATCTAATCCATTGAGACATCCTGTCCTGAGAGTTTTGTATTTCAGTTGTTCATATGGCCCCTGTCAATATTCTCTGTGGATTTTGTGTAAAGCTGCTATTATAAAAGAGAAATAGAAGTTAAATATGTGTGCAGCAGTGTGTTTTATTCAGATAGGCTTAATGCAAAATATTTATGAGGCTATAAATTAGTGATTCAAAACATAGAATAGGAATGAGTCTGGTAACAAAATTCTTACTGTGAACCCGATCCATGATAACAGAGTGTAATACAATTGAAGCCCCAAAGAAACAGCTTGGATTAGATGGCATGAGGTGATTATTTATGTGAAAAATGTAGGTAAAGCAGGTGGATTGTATTATGTGTTCGAAAAACACATAATAGTGGCAAGGTGGCCACTGTTACACAGAAGGTAATTTACTATCCACACTGTACTGAACATTGCTTTTCCAAGTTTAAAATATATGTCAAAACTTCTGTTTCAGCAGAGCAAATCTTCATGCTTCCTTTAAGCAGCAGCAAAATTATTTAATCATATCTCCAATATGTTTTTTAAAGAATATTCCATTGAATGCTTTGATTTCTTTCTAACAATTTGCTGTTAGAAACGATAACATAAAGGTACTTCTTAAACATTTGTCTTTTGGGAATATATTCAACAGGTAAATTCCCAGCTGTAATATGGCTGTGACCAAATGTGGTATACATGTTTACATTGTCAAAATGCCATGCAGAAAGATTGCACCAATTCACATTCCCAACACTGTATGAAAGTGATCATTTCTTCTGAAGTTTTACTATCACCTGTTATCAAAAACTTATAGCATACTTACCAATCTTATCAATTAAGCCTATTGTAATTTGTACTTAATTGTAAGGGAAATATAGTATGTTCTTTGTATAAGTATTCACCATCAGAATTAATTTTTCTATAAAGTGCTTGCTCATTCCCTTTGCCATTTATGCCACTTAATTATTAGTAATTTTAAATGAAGTTATGTTCGGTTTTTGGCATAATAGCTATTAACTGAGTTATGAGTTTATTTCCAAATTTCTTGTTAATCTTTAACTGTATGTAGGTAAGTTTTTTGTTGGTTTGTTTTGCCGCATAGAGACTTTTTGGTTTATTTACTTCACATTTTAGTAGATTTGTCCAGTTTTTTCCAAAATGTTTTCTGAGTTTCGGTATCTTGCTTAGAAGAAATTTCCAGACTCTGAGATTATAAATAAAGAAGGAGAGAGAAGGACTAGCTTTACATAGGACTAGGAAACCAGACTTGAATATATCTCATGAATAAAGGAAGTTTCAAAAAAAGAAAACTCTCTAATCTCAATTCAAGTAAATTTTATTTTCACCAAGCGTAAGAAGCCTTAAGGAAATTTTTCTAGAACCTGCAGACTATGTATTCAGCAGCCAAGTGAGTGCCATTCATGCCACTCAGTAGGTTAGAAGTTCTGTTGCCACTAGGGGAGGACTTCTTATTAGCAATTGCGCAGTGACTATCCAATAAGACAGATAATTGCCATTGGCACAAGATTTTGCTAAATTTTGCTTAATTATTCTTTATAGACAACCATCTTTTTCAATAACCCAGGGAACTCACTTTCTCCCAGAATTTATCGTAGGGCATTGGAAGATACATGTTGAGAGACAATGAAGGTATTGGAAAGAAAGCAACTCTCTGCATCTGCATGGGACTGAATCAAAGCCGTGCATGATGCTCGACTCATAAGCCAGGGTGTGGTAGAACACACACTCTATTCATAAACAATTACACAATATCAAGTGTGTTTAAATTATTCCTTTTCATATTTTCTTTATTATTTCAGACTTCTCTTTGTCAACTGCCTTCTTTCATTTTATTTATAGTTTATTATAGTCATGTCTTTTCTCATAATTCTCTCACACTCTGACTGGTATGTCCATAATTTTCACTCTACCCTGCTCTCCCTTCCCTTCCCTTCCCTTCCCTTCCCTTCCTTTTCTTCCTTCCTTCTTTCTTCCCTCCCTCCTTTCCTCCTTCCTTAATTTTTTTTTTTTGGCTCAGATTTTTTTCATCCAAGCTACTATTAAAAATTCCATATAGAGAAGCACATCGCAAGTCATGGTGAATATCAAGATTAACATATAAAATAGAAGCTTATATTTCAGTCTGGGGCTCAATATTTTACCTTCTTTCTACCCAATATTTAATACAAGGTAGTATGGTATAATAGAAGAGAATGAATTTTTTAGACAAAGTTAATCTCTGGGAGCCAAATTACCTTACATGTAAAATGCATAATAAAGCAATGTTTAGACTTGGGATGAAAATTAAATGAGATCAATTTATAATAAAGTGATAGCAGTTTTGAAAACATAGGACTTTTGATTCATAGTTCTGTACTTACACTATAAAATATAGTCAAGTATTCTAAAAATAAAACTTGATAATTCCCATTGTTATTTTGACTCATTAAACATAATGGGTTCAAATTATAGAAAATAAAATTTTTTTTATTGAACACAATGATTAAGTAATGAATTAAATAGGAATATTTTCTAGATAAGACACTAAAATACAAATAATATTTAAAATAATGATTGATGCTGATTAAAAAGTTATACATGTAGTAGAAATATTATAAAATTATAATTTATAATATTAAATTAAAATTTAATAGTCTTTAATCCCAGACACTATTAAAAATCTGTATAGAGAATAGCATCGCAAGACATAGTAAAATATCAAGATTACCATATAAAATAGAAGTTTATTTTATGTTATTATTAACAAAATATTTCACATTTAATTCAAAAGTTAGTACTGATCTCAATTTTATGGTATACTAATACTATAATCAAATTTTTAAAACTAAATTATCTTAAGATATTTGGAAGTATGTGACTTTTTTTTTAAAAATTCAAGTTTCATCAGTTCTAGAAAAACACAAAAAATACTAGATGGGAGAAAAGATAATTCCCTTTGAAACAAAGAAAATTCCTTCAGGAATTTTTAACTGTGGGACGGTAAACTTTTCTCCATTTTCAGAAAATTTGTTACCCGGACATTTTATGAAAAAGATGATACATAAATATTATAATACCAAGAAAATCTATCCACTGAAGCCTCTCTGGATACATGGGTAACTAAGTCATTTGTCAGTGTTTCTGACCTAAAGCCAGCAGTTCTGAATTATGAAGCCTGATCTTTACTACAAATACCCTAGCAATGAACTCTTCCTGGCCAAAGATAGAAAAGCTTACAATTCATATTTAATCCACAGGTAGACGCATCTTCATATCTGATTTTGAAAATGGAATGGGAAGGCAAGGACATCCAGAGAAGAATGCTCTATTTAACATTATTTAACCTAGGGAATAGGTTAAAAACTTACTCAAGCCAGTTTCTTAAGCTGCCTTCCAAAACCTTTACAGCATGATCCAGTTTGTAATTGTTTCTTTATATTTGTTTCTATTGATGGCCAACATAAGAGGCTGAAATTATGAGTCTATATAGATGTAAGATTTGCAGATACCTAAAATTTTTTTTACTTTGCTTATCAAAAGAGGATTGTAAATATATAAAAAGGAAAAAAATGCTTTAACACTATAACAATATTTGAGCTGTGATATTTAAGTGATTTGGAAAATTGCAAGTGGCAATACCTAAAGACTACTTTTGTATTCAATTTGTTTTTTAAAAAAGTGTTCCATTTGACCCAGTATTCCCACTTCTGGAAATTTATTCTTATAAATGTGATTAAAATACTGAAATAAAAGATCAAGTTATCTTTTATCCATTAGAGCTATATTTGGAAATTTCTCAATGGACAAGAATGCAAGAATTGTTAATAATAAATAGCACTTACAGAATATTATGCAACTATTTAAAAGAATTAAAACAAACATAATAACATAAAAATACTTTGTCATGTTAAGGACAAGAGTGAAATATGAAATATAAAATGAAGGAAAAGATAGGATATTTACATCTGTACAAACACAAATATATGACATTTAATCATAGCCATATAAAATAGTTTTAAAAGACTAAAAGAAAATACAAATAGTGACTTTTTCTGATTTTTTTTTATTACCTTGTAATTTCTAAAATTTTTGTTGTGGAATTTACTTTCTTTGAACTGAACTTTTTTTTAACCAAGAGAAAAGCATCTCCATTCCTATATTTTATACATTTTATAAGATGTTTAGAAATTATTAAAACAAAGTTCCAACCACCTTTATTGTCATTCACAGGTATAAACTGTTTCTCTCTGAATTATTTCTTTCTGATCCTAAGGAATATTACATTCTCAATAGTTTTCTAATAAATCAAAAGTAATTTATTATTATAAAGTTTATGTAGCTTAATAATAAATTGAGAAATTTGTCTCAGAATGTTTTCTTGTTGCGTAAAAGATGCAGTTCTCAAAGGGGGTTTTTTTAAAACAGTCGGAGACAATGCTCTCTACTTAAAGAGTTGAACAGGTGGTCTACTAAATAGTCCTGTCACCGAAAGGACACATTAAGTTATAATAAAACTAGACTAGAATGATTTGTGGTTGGTTTTATGAATTACCATTTCAGCATATTTTATTATCCATAACATATAACATTATTATATAACATATATGTGATAATTATGTTACATACACACATGCACTTTGTATTCTGTAGTTTTCCTTGTTTGTCCATGGTACTTTCATATTTTTATTTTTTAAAAGGAAACTTTGTCATTCTTATTTTTCTTTTAGGTATTTTACCTATTATTACTTATGTTTGAAACGAGTGGCCAAAAATGTACAAACTTAGTTAAAATGACAGTTTGATCAGAAATCCATACATTTTCTAATTTGGATATCTTAACTCAAAAGTATAGGTCCTTGGAAATGGCTGCAAGTGTTTGTGATCTCCACAAGATAGCTATGGATTTAGGGAGATAAGTGGATCAAGAAATTAGGAAAAAATTCTCACAGAAACTATATTGAATGCCATTTTAAATTCAAAGTCAACAAATATTTTAACTAAAAGAGTAAAACTAAGTTTCAACATGGGAAATAGTGGAAAAAGTGCAACCCCGCTTTTGTTATTTTGATTGCATTCACTACCAGAAAAATATTTTGTGTTATGTTTTATAGTAACATTTAATGTGGTTTTAACATATGACTTAATTTACATAAACAATATCTTTTTCCATAGTGAATAAAATAAAGTGTTAAGAAAGTTTGAGCCATTTATATGTTATTTTATTATTAAGAAATTATATGGGCTAATCTCCAACTTAAAAACATCATAATACATTGACACAAGTAAAAGATTTAGGTATCTAATTTTAGGGCAGATTTCTAACATACAATAACTGTTATTTCAAGTAATAGAGTATATCTCACTATAGCATATTTGCCTTCAAGTACAATCATGTTAGCACAATGTTCTTAAGTTACCTCAAATAATAATGTATTTTCTTGCATGGTTATGAGACTTGTTAACTACATTTTTTTTCTTTTTGTAACTTTTATATTTCAAATATGTAAAATTTACATGGTTATAAAGTCAAAATTATGTTGAAAAACGTAATAGTCTGTGAGTCTTGCTCTCATCTCCATTATCATATATCGTTTCGTCTTTTCCTTCTTCAGTGCTTATGTGTATGTGTGTGTATGCGTTCATGCATGCATACAAAAAATAAACACATACATAATCTTATTTTCTGTTTTTATAGCAGAAAGATAGCATCCTATTTTTTGTCCTTCTGGATTTTACATTTTTAAAATAAATTCTTCTGTCAGTGGGTAAAATGTAGAACAATTATTTTGAAACAAAATAATACAGCATTTGGGCAAATTCTGAAATTCATTAATCATAAATCTTGCTTGATAACAGACAGTTTTGATAACAGTGATGTACAGATGCACTTTATCTTAAAATAATTTATTCTTTAGAAATATGAAATATCTATTATAAGAGGACATGAACAATGTATTTGTAAAGATAAAATAATAACAGCTAACATTTTTGATTGCTTAAGTGTAATCTGCCATTCCGGATAGTTTCAGTGTACATCTTTTATTTTATCTCACTTTTCCAGCTTTATTCAGGTACAACTGGCAAATAAAAATTGTATGTAATGAAGTTACACAGTATGATGTTTTGGTATATACATAATTGTGAATTCATTACCACAATCAGGCTAATGAACATACTGTTTATCTCACATAGTTACCTTTTTTCTTTTCATGCTGAGATTATTTAAAATCTACTCTCTTAGCAAATTTCAAGTATGTAGTACAGTATTATCCACTATAGTCACCTCCAGAACTGAATCATTCTGCATAGCTGAAATATTGTATTCTTCGACCAACATCACTTCATTTCCCCTCTGCCCCAGTGGTAACCAGCATTCTATCTTTGATACTATGTATTTAATTTTCTAAGATTCCACATATAAGTGATATCATGCAATGTTTGTCTTTCTGTGACTGGCTTCCTTCATTTAGCATAATGTCCTTCAGGTTTTGCCATGTTGTCACAATTACATTAAATGGATATATTTAGAGCAGATAGGTGGAAGAGGAGCTTGTTCTGTCCACTCCCTGCCTTGACCTAGCATTGTAATATGTTATGTCTTTAAATCCTTACAGTCTCTCCTTGAAGTTAGGCTATGCTTAGGCCAGTTTTTCAGCTAAGTTACCTCGGTCTGTGTGAAGTTTAGTTACTGGCACAGAGTCCAGATTAAAGCAAAATCTGAAATAACCTCATTGTACTGCTTTCCAGACAGTACCAAGTAACAGAATTATTTTTAAACATATTTGTAGTAGATTGAAAAAAAAACTTTCAATCTACTATAAATTTTCCAGACTGTACCAAGTAACAGAATTATTTTTAAATGTATTTACACTAGATTGAAAAAACAGGAATCAAATAACCAAAAATGAAATTCAGAATTAAAGGAACAGAAGTTTAACCAGTTTACTTTACACCATTTTATGTTCAACTGATAGACATTTGTTAAGACAATCGAAATGGCTGTTAAATCGTTTGTAAATAATATACATGTATATTTTATAGAAATCCTCTCTTTTTGGGGTGTTAATGTTCACGACCTTTCATATACTCTCTATAGCAAGTGTCAAATAGAACCAGATGTAGAAAAACTACATGCTCAAAGTTTTTTAAAAAAATAAATCTTAACTAATATACACAATAAAAGATAAAACCCAGCTGTATACTATTGCAAAAGAAATTAGCACACAAGAATAGTTTTCTTAACTCTATTATTGTTATTAACTCTGTAAAATGAGATTCAGTTCTCCACCTTAGTATTTATTTTCTTGCCAGAATCGTACCAGATGGAAGAATTTTTGTATAAGTGAAAACATTGATTGGTATGTACTTCTGTTAAGATGTATTATGACTGATATGATTCTATTTTATTTTGTATCTCAACAAATATTATTTTTTCTTTTTATGTTATGCCATGTAACCCTTTTCCATTTTTTCTATCATTACTATGCCATATTATGTAACCCTTTTAAAATAGCCCTTGTTCATGTTCTGCATGTCTTTTCAGAACCAAGTCAGCTATAGTCTATAAGCCAACTATGTCAACATTGAATACAAAAAAGATTAACCCAAAATGTAGCCAAATAGCATAACCAATCTACCAAGCAAGAAAGCAAGAAAATAGTAAAATGGAAAAGGCCTGCTTTTGGATTCTTAAGTAAATATTTATGAAAAACACTTTGGGACATGAAGATTCCAGAGGTTCGAAACGAATGCTATGAGAAGACACTAACCTTCAGTTTTTATAGAAACTAATGGGATATGAGAAATTGAGCACTCAGTGCATCATCAGGGATGCTGAAGTAGAAGTAGGGATACATATGGAAGTACTGCTTAAAGCAAAAAATGCAGAATCACAGATCACAGCTTCTTTAAATGGCAGATACCAAGGAAGAGCAATCTGCTTGTTCTTGTTGAATAAAGGAAGTTCAACATTATTAAAACAACAGCTGGGTAGGCATTATGTTGTATATAATCCCTCTGTAGAAGGATAACAGAAGGCACAAGATTTATATATATATATATGATTGTAATTAAGGAAAGTTAGAGATAAATTTCTTAAAATTCTTTAACCTAAAAATGTTTCACCAATATTTTCCAATGGACAAAACTATACTAAATTTAAAATTAGTAAACAAAAACAGTCCATACAATACCAAAGTGGACAGTGCTCAAGTGTTCAGACTTCATAGCATAAATTAATTGGTTACATTGTGGCTTTATTTGTATCTTGCCTTTTTTTCCCTCACCAGTCTCACTAAAAGAGTAAGGGAATACAACAAATAAAGAAAAAGTTAAAGCCATCAATGTTACCACCCCAAAATAATTATTTTTAGTTAAAAACCTCATGAAATCTTTGCCAGGGCCTGTCTCCAGAATGGTATCTCCTAAGTTATCTTCCTGGGTTTTTATACTTTTAGTTATTACATTAAGTCTTTAATCCATCTTGTGTTGATTTTTATATACGGTGTAAGCAAGGAGTCCAGTTTCAATCTTCTGCCTATGACTAACCAGTTATGCCAGCACCATTTATTGAATAGGGAGTCCTTTCCCCATTGCTTGTTTTTGTCGACTTTGTCAAAGATCAAATGATTGTAAGTGTGAGGCATTATTTCTGGGATCTCTGTTCTGTTTCATTGATTTACATGTCTGTTTTTGTACCAGTACCACGCTGTTTTGGTTACTGTAGACATGTAGTGTAGTTTGAAGTTGGGTAGTGTGATGCCTCTAGCTTTGTTCTTTTGCTTAGGATTGGCCTTGACTATTCAGGCTCTTTTTTGGTTCCATATGAATTTTAAAATTGTTTTTTCTAATTCTATGAAAAATGTCATTGAATCTATGAATTGCTGTAGGCAGTATAGCCGCTTGAACAGTATCGATTCTTCCTTTCCATGAACACATACAGTTTTTCCATTTGTTTGCATCATCTGTGATTTCTTTGAGCATTGTTTTGTATTTCTCATTGTAGAAGTCTTTCACCACTTTGGTTAGCTGTATTCCTAGGTATTTTAGTCTTTGTGACTATTGTCAATGGGATTGCAGTATTGTTTTGGCTTTCAGCTTGGATGTTGTTGGTGTATAGAAATGCTATTGACTTTTGTATGTTAATTTTGTATCCTGAAATGTTGCTGAAGTTATTTATCAGCTGAAGGAGATTTTGGACCAAGACTCTGTGGTTCTGTAGGTATAAAATCATATTGTCTGCAAACAGAGATACTTGGACTTCCTCTTTTCCTATTTGGATGTCTTTTATGTCTTTCTCTTGTCTGATTGCTCTGGCTAGGACTTTGGTTACTATGTTGAATCTGAGTGATGAGAGAGGGAGTCTTTGTCTTGTTCTGGTTTTCAAGGGGAATGTTTCCAGCTTTTGCCCGTTCAGTATGATGTTGACTGTGGGTTTGTCATAGATGGATCTTATTATTTTGAAGTGTGTTCCTTCAATGCCTACTCTGTGGAGGGTTTTTAACATGAAAGTTTATTGAATCTTATCAAAAGCCTTTTCTATATCTATTGAGATGATCATGTGGTTTTTGTTTTTAGTTCTGTTTATGTAATGAATCTCATATATTGATTTGCATATGTTGAAGCGACCTTGCGTCCCAGGGATGAAGCCTACTTGATTATGGTGGATTAACTTTTTGATATGCTGCTGGATTCGGTTTGCAAGTATTTTATTGAGGATTTTTGCATCTATGAATATTATATTATTATAGCATTTATTTGCTGAACACTTATTTGAGCCAGTCTTCAAAGTCCTAATGCTCAAAATGCAATTAAAATTCCCCATAAGCTATGAATTAAGTAGTAATATTCCATTTCACAGAGTAGAAGCATAGAATCATATTAAATAATTTAAATAGCTGAATGAGGTTTTGATTCTATATCGATATAATTTTGTTTTGTTAACCATTATGAAATATTGTCTTTTAAGTAATTTTAGAAGATTTTGAAAAAGATCTGTAAATACAAGAATAAATATGTTAAAATAGTTATTATGGTGTGTGTTATATTTCACTGGGTAAAGTCATTATATATAATTAGCCTAATGCCCTGATTCTTCTCACCATACATGAGGAATTGCCTTGAATACTCTAAGCCTAAAGTTCCAGGCTAATTTTTGACATTAATCAAATAAATCTGCCAACAATAAGTTATTGATTTGAAAGCATTTCTCCCATTGTATGATAATGTATGATAGACGTAATTATTAACAAAATATTATATAATTTAGAGGATAATTTTGCATCGGCCCTATTATACAATAGTGCATAGAGTTAACTGAGCAAACAAGATTTGTGAAATCAGTGGATATAGAAGCATTGATGACTTTATTGATTCACCCAGAAGATATAGTTTTAAGGAAATCAAATTTAGTTTTGTCTTTCTTCCTTTAATGTACATAGACAATTTAAAATGGATAAATTAAGATGACTCGGGGTTAAATACCAGGAAATCACTTATTTATTGGAGATTGTTGATCCAATTGCTTTCTCCTTTGTAACTGCGAAGTATCATTTCTGCCCCTTTGAAAGTTGATGTGATGTACACTCTCCACGTGGCAGGGATAAACAATAATGGGAAGCAGATGAAACTCAGCCCCATGGGAATCTGCAGTGAGTGAAAGAGGATTTTATTATCTCTGTGCAGTAGAAATGTCAGAATACCTGATTTTGTTTCATCAATGAGAAAAAACAAGCAAACAACTTCATTCACTGCCTTTGTATAGTGGTGAAGAAAACTTAAAATTATTTGATAACTATGTTGCTTCATACGATATACCTACAATGGGAAAAAGCAGAAGGACAGTTGTTTAAAATAATGTTAACAGTGAAGGAAGAGCAAAGAGAACTAATAAAGGCTTGGTTATGACCCCATACATTTCTTAAAAATATAGCTGAGTAAGAATAAGCCAAGGAAATCCTGCAAAAAAAAGTCTGCATGACACAGAGAGGAATGCCAGTTTATAATCTACTTGTTTTAAAATACTCAGTTCCTGCTACTTTGCTTCTTACCTAAGAGAAAAGACATTTAGAAATAGGAAGTATAAATGTAAGGAAATATTAAAAATATTTCTGTTATTCATTTATTAACAAAGGAGGCTTATCCATTATATTACAATCTGTGATTTTGCCATTCTAAAGGGTTGGAGTTATTTTTCCTGTCATTTTGCTAATGAATATACTTAAGTCCTAAGTCAAAGACCAATAAAGTTGTGAAATTTCAGCTCATATTCATATTTGTTTACGTTAAAAAATATTCTTCCACAAGAGTGTAAGAACATTTACAGAAGATTCTATTTAAAAAGTACTATGAATATTTGCTAGCTACATGCTTATTTAAATGGCATTACAATACATGCACATACAAAAGATAAAATATCTTAAAAATATACTAAAGTAGATAATTAACAACAAATTCAATTTTTAAAAAGCATCAAACCATTATGGCTAATTCCAGAATTTACAGTTCTTCCAATTTTATATGCAACTATTATTTACCAATTACTGAATAGAGTAATATTGTTGCAGTCTTCCCAAGAGTAATTTATTCTCTAGATACAAAAAGCAAACAAAAACCATACTCTAATTTTAAATTTTAGATGAATACAAGCAATGCACACCAGGAACTGAGATTGATCTTCATCATTTAACTAGAATTGTGTAAGATTTTAAAAAGAAACATGTATAAAAATCATAAGTAATATTTTCAGTTAAGGTATATCTTTTAGGTTTTAGCTGCTGGCTTTATGTTATTCTAGATTATATTCTCAGATTCTTGCAAATGTCACTGTCAGGAAGGATGTATATGTATATATGCACACACACACACTCGTAAATATATATATATATATACACATATATATACATATTTATATATTTAGGAAGCATATACTTGGGCATAAATCTTGTAGAACCATGTTGCATAAGATATAAATCACAATCAGGGCCGGGCACAGTGGCTCACGCCTGTAATCCTAGCGCTTTGGGAGGCCGAGGTAAGTGGGTCACCTGAGGTCAGGAGTTCAAGAGCAGCCTGGCCATCATGGTGAAACCTCATCTTTAAAAAAAAAAAAAAAGGAAAAAAAAAAGAAAAAAAGATATAAATCGCAATCAAAATGTTAACTTTAGTTTTGTCTCCTTTTTTCTTTTCAAAATTTATTTCAATGACAAATATCTTCCTGTACCAATGGGTAAAATTTGGACAGATCTCATGACTTTTTGTTTACTTATTGGTAACTGAGAGTCCTATAATTACTTTTAGTGAAAACAGAGACTGTTGAATCAGAAATTTAAAATATCCAGTCCAAGATGATATTTAATATTTAATTTTCATTATAAAGAAAGACTTTTACATCTTGCCGGCAGTTGGCATTCTTTGCCATTTGGTAAAAGAAATGCATGGCTTTTCTCTTTTCCTAGGGTGTCAAGGAAATAAGACGGATTTTACTTGAACTGTTGACTGATGGGTTCTATTTTAAACTGGTGCTGGGTGTGGCAAAGGTTTAAAGTCATTTGTTTTTCTAGTGGGACACTTCAAACATTTTTCAGAGATTCTCCTGGGGTTCTCCCACCCGTAGTTCCACTGAGGCAGATAAGTCTCTATTTCAAATGATGGCTTCTAAATCCTTATGAAGCCCCTAGGAAGTTCTTGTGTACCTCCAGCTTCTTGCTACTTGGATTTCTTTGTCTTTACATGTGACCCCATTGGCCAAGGACTGAAGAAGATATGACACTGCCACCAGCACCCTGTAGCACGTGATCCACTTGTTTTACAGGAAGCATTCACACCTCCTTTCTTCCAACAAACTCGGAGTACTGTCTTATTCCAGTGCAATGCAGCAACTGTTCTGGCTCTGAAATCACAGCATTGGTCTGTTTTCTTAATCCTCAGGATTTCCTGGGTCAGATATTCCCCAATTAATATTGGTCACATGTTAGGATTTTAAGTGGTACAGCTAAAGTACCACCTCCTATAAGGCCTCACATGACAAAGCTGGCATATATCCCCCTAGGTGAGGGAAGGAATGTAGTTAACAGAAAAATGTTTTCAGGAAATTTACTTTTACATGCTCTGATCCAGGTATCACATGCTTGATTTTACTGAGTGGTCTAGGATTAAAGGATCCAATTCTAGAACATGTGTTTCTAAGTCCTGAATATTGATCTGACACTTTAGTATGCAGAAAATATTTATCCTGGTGCCAGATGGATATTTCATTTATCTTATTAGGTCACACGAAAGGCTCAGAACTTTGAAAGACTATAAGTAAGGAAAATACATACATACATACAAGTATTTTTTATATAATGAGCTTCAAGCATATCAAATATTTAGACTTTCATGATGATTTTCAAGCATATCAAATATTTAGACTTTTATGATAATTTTCTGTGGATATTTATAGCAAGAGTATGTCTCATACATTCTTTGTGAAGCCCATACAGTCTTTGTACACAAGACATTTGTAGTAAAAGTTGTGGTGACTATGAGGTAAATAAATAGGCTGTGTAAAATATGCATCGGTGCATTCTAATAGACTTATTTCAGCAGAAAATAGTTTTAAAGTGCAACTGACCAAAATATTAACTCATAAATTATATCCAACTTTGAGAATAAAACAAAGACACATACATTTTCTTGAAATACTCTTTTAGGCTGTGCATAACAGCTGGTATAGATGAACAGGTAGAAGTTGACAGTATTTGGTTTTGCTGGATATAATTTTATGATGACAGTGAAAAGACAATTGGTTAAGTAGAATTGAAATAAGAACCAGCACCACTTCCCTTCCAATATTTTAATTGCTCTAGATTTTGTTTTTCTTTGCCAGGAGGGCAAAATAGTTGTTATTTAATAGGACTCCAAGATTTTTACTCTAAGTATGTATTCCTATTCTTTCCTTCTCCTTAACAGACTCAGAAACATTGAGGATATCATCGATTCATTCTCTCTCTTGCTTCTCCTCTTCATTTGGAGAACGTTAACTCTAATTTGTTAATGACTTCAGTAAATACCTACAAATAGCAATTCTTAGATAAGGTTGTATCTGATACACCAGTGGGCTGAATTTGAAGTTTAATAGCAAAAGTGCAGCCAAGAGAGATGACCAAGATGCTGTCCAGTGATTGTTCTGATCGTAAGCCAGTAATTACAAAGTAAACAGGTGTGATCTGTGTTACCAGGTATAATGAAAATGATGCCATGAGATGGTGTAATGGCACGTGCTCTAGTCATGACATTAATGAACAATTCATTGGTGTCTTACCTATTTTGGTCACTCAGTCATATAGTCTAACATAGATTTGAGCTCTTAGCATAAAGTATATATTTTTTAATTTTTATAGGTCTAGCACACTGTGTTTTTATTCATTCAACAAATATTCATTGAGCATCAGTTTTTGCCAGACCTTTATCTAGGCCCTAAAGAATTTAACACTGAGCTGTCTGAGTCATTGCCTACTCTCATAGGACTTTTATTAACTGAATAAATAAATAGTAAAGATGAGAACTAATATTTATTAGAAATTTGATAAATGCATGTGTATCTAACATGCATCATATACTTTTGGAGCATCTACTAACTATTAGGTTTGTATTTTTAGAAAACCATGGCTTATCAAAGTTTAAGGACATGGTGTAAAGCTAGTGTGCTTCCACTAACATCTTAGCGCCTTCTTTTACTCTCTATATGACTTAAGCAAGTTGACCTCTCTGTGCCTTGGTTTTCCTATTTGTAAAATTGGAATAGTTACAGTACCAATGTCATAGAATTATTATCATGACTAAAAGAGGTAATACTTACAGAATTAAAAACATATCAACTACTTTCAAAATCTGAGTTAACCTTTGGAAGTTTAAAAATGATATGTACTTACAATATATATCTTAAAAGAGTTATTGGAATACTATGCAACCATAAAAAAGGATGAGTTCTTGTCCCATGTAGGGACATGGATGAACCTGGAAACCATCATTCTCAGCAAACTGACACAAGAACAGAAAATCAAACACCACATGTTCTCACTTATAGGTGGGTATTGAACAATGAGAATACATGGACACAGGGAGGGGAGCATCACACACTGGAGTCTGTGGGGGGGAAATAGGGGAGGGACAGCTGGTCATGGGGAGTTGGGGAGGGATAACATGGGGAGAAATGCCAGATATAGGTGATGGGGATGAAGGCAACAAACCACACTGCCATGTGTGTACCTACGTAACCATCTTACATGTTCTTCACATGTACCCCAAAACCTAAAATGCAATAAAAAAAGAGGTAACTATAAACTGCAAATTAAGGTGTTGAAAGTTGCATAGTGTGCAGAAAAAGTCTGACTTTTTTGGCATTAGTTGAGAAATTGTTTCTGAAGCAATTCCTGCTATTTCTCAGTTGGATAGGAATTTCTTAAGTCTTTAAATCTTAATTTAGATGTATTTGTGTGTAGATAGGGAGACAGAAAGAGTCAGGAGACAGAAAGATTCATAGTTGAGATTTTCTCTTACCTTAAGTTCTTCTCCCTTTCTAGTCCTCTAGTTTTTTAAAGTAATTATTTTTTTTCCAAATAGAATATGTACAACATATACTATTTTTTATTTCCTTAAATGTGTCCTTGATTACAGGGGAGAAGTAACTTGCCTGGACTATGTGTGTTGGTTTGCAGTGGTGTGAAAGTGCCATTCAGTGTCTTCTCTCTTTTCAGACGTAAAGTCTGATGCTAGAAAGAGAAGGTGAGAGTGATACCAATGTTTTTAATTTAAGCAATCTAGAGAAGAATAGAGTTGTTATTAAGATGAAAAAGAAATTCTGGAGGAGCAAGTTTGAAGGAATAACTAGAGGTTTATTTTTCTTTGGGGATATGGTAAGTTTGAGATCTCTATCAGACATTTACATGGAGATGTAAAGTCAGCAGTTTGATATCTGAATCCAGAATGCATGAGAGAGATTAAGCATTATATATTTTAGATTTACAAACCTATGGATAATATTCAAAACCATGAGACAAGATGAGGTAGAGCTAATGAGTAAACAAAAACAGAAAAGATTATGTCAACCTTTGGAGATTGAGAGAAAGAGTAGAAAAGTGGAGGAGTAGAGGTCTGAGGAGAAGAGGGGAGTGTAAAGAAATCAGGTTAGCATTCTGTGCCAAAAGCCAAATGAAGGAAGATTTTTCAAACACTTTACCAAATGCTTTTTACAGATCAACTATACAGAGGACAGAGAATTGACCACTAGATTTATAAGCATAGAGATCATTAGTCGCTTTGACAAGAACAGCTCAAGTAAAATGCTGGGAAGGTGAAAGTCAAATTGGAATAGGTTTAGTGGACAATGATAGGGGAGAAACTGGAGGCAACCAGTATAGACAGTACTTTCTAGAGGTTTAGATATTAAAGGAAACAGAAAAAAGAATATATGAGTCCTGTAGATCCCAATTCTTTTCTCATTCTCTGCTTTCATGTCTAATCACCTGGCATGAACTCAGCCTGCATGGAAGGAAGTCAGTGCTATTTCTCCTGTTCTCAGATTCCTTATTTCATCACAGTCAATTTTCAAGCCTAACTTATACCTGGCTGTGATGAAGTGACCCCAGAATTAAACATTATAGAGGTAATTTGATTTTTTTTTAATTTGAGTTTTGAATCAGAATTTTCAGAAGTATCATTTAGAAATCATTTGTCCTAACCAGTGTTTTTCAATATTTTTCCATCACAATGCACACTTATAGATAAAAAATTATTTGTATATCACATTTGCAAACCACCTTTTCCTCCATCCAGGAGAACAAATAGAAAATTTGCTAATTTACTTGAAAAATTAAAGTATATTATTTCCAAACATTAGTAGCTTTTGATTAGTAATAAATGGCTTCCTTTATACTTCACAGTAAATCACAACATAATACATTTATGTTGATTCAATTTTAGAATTGCTAGTATTAGTGACTAAATTTAAAAATGAGAAAAATTCAATCTGGAGAGATAAAGCAATCCACAAAAGCTACCTCATTCTGAAATAAAATGATTTGGGCTAGACCTAGTTCCTCCAGAGGACAGTGATGGCAGAAGTTGTAGGTAGGAAGATCCTGAAGGAAATGAACTGAGCTTAGCAGTCATTTCCTGGTTGGAAATTCTTTTTCTTAGAGAATACTAGGAGCCAGATCTCACCAAGGCAAGAAGATGAATCCCAAGATGATTCATCTGGGACTTTAACCCTTGAAAAGTAAAGTAGCTAGCAAAAAAAAAAAAATGCTCCACCTGGAAATCAGACAAGTTGTATGCCACAATTGTGCTAGAAGCTAGAAACATCAGAAGCTAGGATAACTTAATAGAATTAATTTTTTAAGGCTCAAGGGAGAATTTGATATAAAATTATAACATGTTACAATTTAATAATTACCTTTTCAAAGGCGTTTACAGAAACTTTATTTTATTCCCATTACAAAAATGTGAAAGAAAAAAACTTTTTATTTTCTTCATTATAATAATGAGAAAATAAGACACGGAGAATAAACAACATTTGTCCAAGATCACAAAACCAGAAAATTGTAAAACTGGGATTAAGCCAGTTAGAAATGATTATAAGTCTAGGATTGTTTTCGCTAAATGAAGTTGTAAGTCATAACAAAATGAAAAGCTGCCAAGAGAATGCATGATTTATATACCTATTGCTAAAAGTGACCTAGGACACTACTTATGTCTAAAATGCAATTTTGTTAAAAGTATAGTTATTCATCTTACCAGCAAACTAAAATGCAATATCAATTAAAGTTACTGTGCTCCTCCTTCCATTTGGAGGACAGGCTTTGTCTGCCTAAATAGTTAATAGGGTACTAGGAATTTCCTGTACTAAAGATCTCTCTGCCAATCTTTTTCACAGGATTTCACAGCTTAATAGCTGCATAGCCTTAGATGCATTAACCTGTCTTAATTTCTAATTCTTAAATTAGAGACAGTAGTATCTGCCACAAATGTAGATGTGAATAAAAAGGACTGAATATTCAAAATGAGTACAATGCCAACCACAACATAATGGTCATACTGGTTTAGCCTTAACTTGCATATCTGGAAAACTTAGGGCATGACTGCCCTAAGTCAGTCATGCAAATAGTGAATCAATTAGGAAAAATATGAAAGGGTAATACAGAACAATGAAAATGTAAAATTGAGAATTTGAAAAATTAATGTAGAAGAAACAGAATTTCAAAGCAGGAAAAAAAGGCAAATCAAAAATCTCTAATGTTAAAATACCTTTGGAAATAAAGGAAAAATTACATAATGCCACATAAGTCATTTTATTAATATTTTTTACCTCCAGTCAGAATTTCCAAAACTTTAATGAGATAATAAATATGTAGAGACCTAGGCCTCGATTGCATTTTATTCATTATTTACACATATAAATAATCCAGGTTCTTTACCCAAACCTTTGTCATCCTAGATTCTTCTCTTTTTCTCACAACTTCCATCCAATTGTCAGCAAGCCTGGTCAAGTATAACTTCAAAGTATACCCATAGTACTGCCACACCCATGTCACTACCTGCATGGCTAACAATCTTGTCAAAACCACCGTTACCTCTCAGCCTTATATACTCTTCCTGTTAGCTACTCACTCCAGTTTCCCTGGCCTCATTGCCTGTCTTAGACTCCCAGACTCAGAGCTTCAAGGCTTTTGATTTGCTTTTGCCTAATCTTAGAATGCTTTTCCCTAGATGATTACATAGTGTTTCTCTCCTTTTCAGATCCTTGCTTTTCTGTGAGGCCTCCAGGAGCCCCCTATTTGAAATTGCTGTGTCACATTACCCTAATAATCTATTACCCCATCTCTGTTATTATTAGTATTTTTTCAGAGCCATCAATGCCGTATTTATATATTTATCTTCTTCCCCTGCAAAGATGTAAAATTCTGAGGATAGGGATTTTTGTCTGATTTTTAGCTGCTGTATCTCCAGGGCATTGAATAACAACACTTGCCCTATAGTAGATAATCAATAAATACTTTTTGAAATACCTTCCTCCCTTGAAATAATTTGAAAAATAAACTTATGGAATAATATAGATCTTTACACATTTACTGGTTGAGTTTCTTTCTGCATTTTCATGTAAAACAACTGTGATATAATTAACCATTTTGTGGAAAGATTCTTAAAAGGGACCACTACAGAAAAAAAAAAGATTTTTAAGTAAATTATTTTTTAATACATACTGTATGTTTGTAGTTTTGTCTTCTATAAAACAATACTAGCCTCAGATGATGGAGGACACCTTTTTTACTTCTGCTTTACTTGAACTTTAAAAAAATATTTTTTCTTATCTCAACATTGTATACTAGTCCTAAACTAATAAACAGAATTTAAACTATAAAACCATAAGGTTGGTATAACAGTTATCTGAGGGACATAACTAAAAGTAAATATCAATGAAACAATGCTTCAACTTGAGGACGTTCATAATAATATTTCATAACGGCTGTTTGATGTTTTCATCAATGATAAATTAGACACCATACAAATTTTAGTCTCAGAGCTGTGAGCAATAGTTGGCAGGAAATATGTTCAAAATTCAAATTGGTCTTGGTTATCAGGGTCATAAATAAATGTAATAGGATTAAGTTATGAGGTCACTGTAATACATCTCAGGAGGAATAAAAGAACTCAGCAAAAGAGGCCATAAGTGCAACTCGACAAAAGCAGCAAAATTGTTTAATCTATACTATACTATTTATTAGACACTATCCTAGACACAGGTCAGAATTCAAAATGAGTAAGCCATGGCACCTACCCTCAAGAGTTTTATTTTATTTTATTATTTGCAGGGAGGGATAAATAATAACAAAAAATAAAATGCAAGTTAAAAATGCTTTTACATGCTGAAAAAAAGGCATGTAAACAATAGCAGCACAGTGGAGGAAAAGAATTATGAATGAGATTAGTAACATGTCATCTTCCTCTTAGCTTCAGCATAAGCAGCCATATAGTTATTACCCCTTTATTCTTATTCAAAACTGCCAAGAGAAGTAAACAAATCATATTCATTAATACAAAGGGATGGATACCCTTATCCAACTATGCTCCAATTGGAGAAGGGGAAAATAACACGAAATAGTGTATTTACAGAGGTGAATGGCTATGCAATACCTCCAAGAATACTGAAACTGGAAAAAGGTGCTTCTGTGTATTACCTATGAGTGCTGAAGAGAAGCAGTGAATAAGAGAAATACGACACTTGCTTGCTTTTTCTTCCCTACTGGACATTAAAAAGTTATATTTTTTGCTTGTTCTGATAATACCCTAGTTCATGTCTGCTCCCCACTTGTACAATCATTAGACTCCTAAGGATATTTTCAGCCCTTGAGAAGGCAAAGAAGACGTTATGCTTGAAAATGAGACTCTTAAAAGTGAGAAAACAAATTACAACTTTCAAGAGATTAACTTGAGAACAATGTGAGTTCTGTTATTGAGCTACTCAGTGAGAGAAGTTCAATAATAATTCCTGGTTTTGTTGAGAACCTCACTGTTATTTATGTAAGTAAATTTCACCTGAAACAGAGATTTTTCTTACAAGATGAAAAGAAGTTAAGAGACATCCGTAATAAATGGCAGAGCTAAATAACAGAAAATAGAGCAAGTAGAAAATGTTAAACAAGTGTCTCTGACAAAAAGACCTGGAGTCAATGGTTGTTAAGGAGTCATAAAACAGGTATGGGGTAGAAGGAGTATGAGATTCTAGCACCTAATTCGAATTCCCCTCTTATACTCCAGCAAGTCACTTAGAAATCTCAGCTGAGATGATCTGCCACTCTGCTCAGTTATGAAGAAACGACTAGATAATATACTTCAATGTCCCTACAATTGTTTCTGTGAAGAAAAATTGTCAAATCAGTTCTTAGAGTAGCAACGTATTCTTTATTATTATTTTAGTTTTTGACTTTATAACAGGAAGGTTTCTTTCATGGCTCCAAAACAATCCTACAAGTGCATTTTTCACAAGTTGTTTGAAGCCATCTATGTTTGCACAGTTAACATGTCACTAGGGAGGTCATGAGTAAGAAAAAGCATGGCCTCAATGACGAGCCCATGTTTTCATAAAGAATGCCTGTCATTTAAAGGTAATCATGAGGAGCTGTGGAAATTAGTCACGAAAACACAGCATAGCCCAGCAGGGATTTATTATGCATGAACCACTTCCATTTTTTTTTTTTAATTAAAATAAGCTAGATTATGAAAGAGTTAAAATTTCCTCATGGCACATAACTTTAGGTGAGTGCCCTCCTCTCCTGGGCACATCATGTTGATTGATATTATTTGGAAGATATGACTGCTGTCCAAACTAAAAGTAAAGAAAGGATTTCAACACATTGGAAATTCCAAATGCATAAACAGGAAAATTACCACACCCATAACTGAATATTCAAATTGTTTTTTTAGAAAATCCATGCCCATGTACATGTGTTTTAAGATAAAAGTGGATATAGCTCCCCAAGCATAAATGAGGAATGCTAAATTCGATTGCAATAGGCTTACTTGGAATTCTGGATTCTAAGTAAGAGAACTTAGAACACATGTTCAGCATTTTTTTGGAGAAATAATTTTGAAGTACCTGTAATACTTTTAACATACGAACGAACAAGCTTTGAGGGAATGTAATAAAGGCTTAAAATTTTTGGAAAAATTTTCAAATAACTCTCTTGCATTTGTAGTTCATTTGTGTTTCCTCTTTAGCACTCTCCATGGTTCACATTAAGCATCTTGTTTCCAAGAGTGCATGTGTGCATCCCTGCTTTTTTATTTCAATGTCATTTCAATAGTATACTGAGAGAATGAGCACCTGACCTTAGAGTGTTTGGTTAAAGATTTGATATCATGTTATCATCTCAAATCAAAGTTCCATTTGGTATTCTATAATACATATTATTTTGCAACTGCAAATGATAAAAGTTTTGAAAGTCTAACCTATATTTATATTAAATGAAGTGAGTATGTTGTGTTCAGTGTGTTTTATCAGCTAGCACCCCTACTTCATCACCAAATTGCTCTCACCTAGGAGGTGCCTTTTCTTAAAATACAGAGATCTGTATTTTAAAGATATTCCTTTGTAATTTTAGATTGCAAAATCCCTAAAGGTGGTATTAGGTGATATTAAATATCTTCTAATATTAATCAGGAATGCCTTGTGGAAATGAGTTAGAAGCTAGAAACAAAGCTAAAAGAGGCTAGAAACAAAAAGACCCAATGAGTCAATTACCTCCCACCAGGTTCCTCCCACAATACATGGAAATTGTGGGAGTTACAATTCAAGATGAGATTTGGTTGGGGACACAGCGAAGCTATATCAAGGAGGAATAAAGAAAACACTTAGATCTCAGAACAATCAGTCTTATACAGGGAATGGCATCTTCTTCACTAAAACTTTTAATAAAGCTGAGTCATTTCTTCAGGATCATTATCCTTTAACACACATCTCTCTCTCTTTCTGCCTCTCCCTTTCTTCTCCCACACTGCAAATCTCTGCTTTTAATTCTACATACTTCCTTTTTGCATGGTACAGATATTGCATATGTATTCTTAAAAAGGGTAGAACACTAAGGCTAATCACTCAGTGATTGTATTATATACTTATGTTTAAAGAAAATATAAGGTAAACCACAAATTAATGACTTTGAATTTGTTATAATTACATATGTGGTTTTATTTATTTTTCTAAAATGTAGTGTTATACATTATTATACATACTAAAGCTGAAGAATTTCTAGGAGAGCTATTAATTAACCTATTAATTAACCTAATAATGACCATCAATGTGGAGTTGATGTCTCCCTGAATCAGATAATTTGGATAGTACTCAGACTAGTTTTCTGAAGTTATTTATGCAATTAACCTGAAGATTGCTCGTAATTACTACTGCTTCTATCACAATACCTTGGGTTGTGGTATTTCAAACCCTAAAAAAAAATTTTAAACCCTGTTAAAATGCAATTCAGTTACTTGAAAGAGAACACATATTTAGTCATTTGCATTCAGTCACCCAATAGTAAGGAGAAATAAATCATATATGTATTACTTATAACCTAGAAGAGAACAAAGCTGGAAAATAAGGCAAGTGCACTTTTCCAAGAAGAAGAAATATTGAAGTATATGTGCCTTCTTTGCTTGAGGATTAGATGAAAAGCATCAAGAATAGCCTGGGAACTGGTGTGGTTGCTGGATCCCAAGGGAAGAAGAGTAAGGAATATCAATAACAAGATATAAGCTGTTTTTACATCATATAATACCTGTATTTTAAGCTTTGTTAATAACGTTTCTCTAATTAGTTCTTCAGTAATATTAGATTCATTTATGCACATGTGGGAAAGCAGAAATACAGTTTTGAGTGCTTATACAACCATTACAATGCTGTCACATGTGATGGTTGAGGTCTCCTCAAATATAATTTAATATTCCAACACATCTTCATACCACCTTGTAAATGTGCATACGACCTCTCCTTTTTCTTAACTATTCAGCACAGTTTTTGATCTTTATGGAAATCTGGGAAGGGAAATCATTTCCCTGTCAGGATTAAATTTTTTTAGAATGCTAGAGTACTCGGGATTAATATCTTGAAAATAGGTTTATATTCAAATGTAGGTTTATATTGGAGTGAAGAAATTGAAAAGAAAAATTACAGTTACATTCCAACCAGAGCATATTTAAGGTAACTCACACATTGATGGCAGCAGCAGCCCATCTGGAGTGGCCTCTACAAAGATGCTGACTGCAATGGGGCAGGCGTGGCCATGGCTATGCACTCCACAAAGCCAGTGGGGGCCAGGAACAGGTGAGAGCCCCACTCCCTACTGAGTCAGTGGGACAGGAGCCCCACACTCCTGTGCACAGCTGCAGCAACCCAGCAGTGGCTTCAGACCCAGGCATCCCTAGGCTCTCTGTGTCCAGGAAGTCCCGCCTTCCCCCACTGACTCCAAAGTGCCTGCTCCCACTCCCTGGCCTCTCGCCGATCCCAGTGCCCACTCCGCAAAGTTGTGGCTGAGCCTGGGTGCTATTGCACCCCTGCCAGGTGTGTGCACACTATTGGCAGTGCTGACACACCAGCCCCCTGTTGTCTCAGCCCCGTCCAGACTTTGGGTACCGACGAGCACAGGGGAGATTCAAGGGGGTGCTAAGGGCAGCTCAGTGCAGGCCTCTAGGCACCCCTTGGCATGGACAGCCAGGGCACCATGGATGACATGTTGATGACAGCAGGAGGTAGAAAGGTTCCTGGACAGAAAAGGGCAGGTTCCTGCTAAAACCCCTCCTTCAAGCCAGGAACAGCTTGAAGCCTGGGGGCCAGGCTGCCAGTTCTGGGTGGAGTCTGCAGCCTGGAGTGAGAACTTATGATGGTTTTTCTGGGCCCACCCATGGCTGTGCCTAGATGGATCAGCATGCACTTCATCCTTTCGGAGCCCATAAACACCCTGGATTCAACCAGACTCACAGAGATGTCGGAACTGCCAGCTGCTGGAAGGAGCTACCCACTTCTGGTCTCCTTGAGTCATTGGGATGACCTGTCTGTGGAAAGGAGTTAACCTCCCTGGGTCTTCTCTCTGTTTAGGGCTGCACGCATCAGGACTGCTTGCCTGTGGAGAGGAGCTACCCACTCCAGGTCTCCTCTGTGCTGAGAGCTGGACACTCATCAGGATGACCTGCCTGTGGAAGGAGCTACCCACTTTGGGTTTCCTGAGAGCTGTTCTGTTGCTCAGTAAAGCTCCTCTCCACCTTGCTCATCCTCCAGTTGTCCACATACCTCATTCTTTCTGTACACAGGAAAAGAACTTGGGACCTGCTGAAAGCTGGGACTGAAAGACCCACAGGGCTAAAACTTGCCCCCTCAGCTTAACACATTACAGGCAACAAGGAAGAGAGAAGAGCTGAAGCCCTTCAGGGAGCCCAGACCTAGGGGCTCCCTGAGCCAAGGCTGTGACACCCTCCTTAGGGCGCTGCAGTTTCTCTCATCTCCAAGCTTCCAGGCATCCCCATGTTCCACTTGTCCAGATGCCGGTACCCACAGTGGACGCTGCTTGTGGTGCATCTGATCCAGCCACAGGCTTGCATAGAGCCTGTGCCTGTGCCAGTGCCTGGAGTTGCCCATCTTACCACAGCAGTCAGCATGCCTGGCTGTGACCAGTAGCTGGACCCTGTGCGTGCTCATTCACGCACCCCTCACTACTCCATGCCTGGCTTGCCCTTGTCAGGCATGGGATCTGAGCCAGTAGCATGAGCCAAGGGTCACCTGCCATGCCAAGTGGGCAGAGTGAGCCCAGAGGGCCCCAGCTAAACTTGGGCAAAGGTGCCACCAGCTACAGAGGTTTCCAACTGGAATACTGACACCCAAAGGATCCTGTGACAATATAATGATCTCTAGTAAAAGCTTTTGAGTAACTTCCCTGATAGATTGTGCTCAGCTGTTGCCAGTGTGAAGAAGTCCACATAGCTTACATTTGTCCTGCTTTATGGAAAGTAAATGATAATCATCATCATTAAAAAGCAGTGGATCATAATGTTTAACTGTGCAGCATCTGTAGGCATTATGCAGGTTCAATATCCAGATCTGTCACCTATTAGCTTTGTGATTTGGAAATTATGTAACCTCTCAACTTCCTCAGTGGTCAAAAAGACCATACTCATTGTTAAAACTTTGAATCAATTAAGGTGGCCCCATATGTGATTTCATTGGCCAAAATGGCAAAATGGTGGGGGTGGGGGTTGGGATGAGGTGGTTCCTGAAACTTAACTGTATTATTTCTGAAGCCTGATAGCTACAATTCTAAATGGAAAGTTGGAGAATCTGAGGAAGAAAAAATACAGAAGATTAGAGAATTATGTCATAAAAAGAATAATAGCTACAGTTATGGCACATGGAGTTAGGAAGAATTAGAGACATCTACTAAAAATTTTAGACAGCTGTAATGCAAAACCACCAGCTGAGCTATAAGAATCTGTGACTAAAAATATATAAGAATCAAAATAACCAACCACTGGGCTTCCAACCTTCTAAGAGTAGGAAGCAGGTTGAAAAAGCTGGTCAGTCTCCAAAGATGTATGAAACTGCATAGTCACTTCACAGGTAGCTAAATATGATAATGGAAAAGAAAGAATTGCCAAAAGAGAATAAGGATAAAAACAGCTACTCCCAAGGAGCAGAATCAGAGCTGAACATGAGACATTCCGCATTCCCAGGATGGCAAGCTATTTAAATATCTGCCCAAGAAGATCTCAGAAGTTTGAAGAACCAGTGTCTGCTGTGTTTCTCTGATTCTTTCGATTGCCAGTAGGAGTACTTGTGCATTTCCCTGTCACTGTTTCACCGCTGTATGTCAGGTGTGCTAAAGGTAGCACTGTTAAAGTCAGGCATTAATTTGCCTTCCTACTGAAAACACCGTGATTTGCACATTAAGAATGGTCATGACAGACCATAAAAGACCAGAAGTCTCCAAAACAATACCACCCATAGATATGTAGTACTTAAGTGACTGAAGCTACCCTTGGTCGCTTCAGTACAAGGGTAGTGGGAGCTTGCCCTTGGGATAGTTGACTTGGTATTGCTGCATGCCCTGTGGGGATGATCCTTATCATGGACATTATCCAACTAGAAAATGTGGTATAAAATTTGTCCCTGATTTTAGCTGATGTGATTAATGGTATCAACTCCAACATGTAAGACATTCAAATCAGTCTCAACTCATTGGACAGGGCTGTTTTTGACGACAGAACTGGCTAGACTTCTTTGTGGGCCAAGGTAGTATTTGTTCAATCATTAACACATCCTGCTATATCTGGATTAACATCTTAGGCCAATTAAAAAGGTCAGTACAGAAAATTAAGCAGAAAGCCATCTGGCTTTCTAAGATAGACATTGAGTGTTTATGGCCTTTGTTCAGCTGATTGAGTCAGACATTGTCTCTGGGGATCATGATTGAGGTCAACATTGAAGTTTGGTCTCATACTGCTGCTTGGAGTCATGTTGGTGGAAGCTTCAGTTAAATGCTGCATAAGACATATTACAGAGATTTTATCCCAACTGACTGTTAGTCAGATTAATTATTATGGTCAATTGAGTAGCAGACTCACAGGGAAATTCACCAAAAGGCATAGAAACAATGGGTTTTATAGAAATAAGGAGAGCAACTATTGGGAGCAGTTATCCTTGGGTCTCCCATCTTTCTTCACATTTTCTGAATGTGAGATATTAATGTCCCTTTGTTTCAGACTATCTTTTCAAGTATGTTTTTATAGTGAGAGACCTTGGAAGAAAAAGGCAGTAACTTCCTTTGAACATAAAAGAGCCATGTTGTTGTTTATTTTTTAAATTTTTTTAAATAAAAAGCCTAAAATTGATTAGAAAGGAAAGTAAAATATTAATGCAGTAAATTTAGAATGGTTACATATAGTCACCATCAACATAAATAAATGGAGTTCTAGGATAAATTCTTTGTGGAATACTAATGGTCAGGTCACATAAGAGGAAAATTAAATCTTTTGGTGAGGAGATACATTTGAAAACTGCTAAAGAATTAACTATATAAATTTGTCTGTCTTTCTGAATAGTTTTCTTTATAAAGTAGCAGAAGCATTGTAAAAGGGTAAATAAATGACCATCATAATGACTTTAAAAAAAAAAAGAATCATGTTTCTTAAGCTCAGGATTTCTCCCCTGTAATGTGAACTGTGTGTGTGCAGGTGACATCTGGCCTTCTTTGCACTGCCTGTGGGAATTGGGACTGGAGAAACCAGTCCAAGTGAATGCTAATATTCTGCTTACTGCTGTTGCTGTGAGTAATAAACTGTATTTTATTTCTGATCCATCACCTTGTGTCTTCTACAAATTAAAACTGTGGCTGGCTAAACTGTTAGCTTTCAAGTACAGTCAAAATCTCAGACTTGTAATGGATTGTGATTGTTATTTGGTAGGGCAAAGTCAATGTTAATCGGTAGGGCAAAGCATACTTACCTCATAATAAATTATGTAACATAAAATTATGCTCACTGATTTTTATCACACTGTTTATCACATGTGAACAAATTGATACAGACGTGCATTGAAACAGACTGCCTTATGTACATACATAAGCTCAAATGTCATCACCTGCTTTAACCTCCTATACTGCTTTAAAAAAATTTACCTATTAATTTTTAAAGAAATATGTTCAAATCTACCACTGAGATGGTGTATCTGCATGTTAGTCTTTATAGTTGACATAGTTTTGCTTTATTTTAAATTCACTTTAATAGGTATATGAATCTTTAAAACTTTTATATTTCACTGGTGGACTCAAACTTTTACATACTGACTACTTTTATTTCTTGAAGTCTAAAATTGTATAAAATTATTATAGCTATGCCATCTTTCTTTTGGTTAAGACTTAACTCATAAATATATAAAATAATAGATATTAATGTATATATATGTGTTTGTGTAATTATTTTATCTTCAAACTTAATTTGCCCTTATAGATAAGTTTCTTATAAGCAATATATAGTGGTATTTTTTGGTTTTATTTAACCATAGCCTATAAAATTTGTTATAAGAGTCAGTTAATTGATGTTATTATACATTTGTTTGGATTTATTTATAAAATACTCTATTTATAAATATTTATAAAATAGTTTGCCAGCCTTTTTATTCCTTTTTAAATTGTTCTTTACCTTTTTATGACTAAATATTGCTTTCTTGTGGTACAGTTTCCTTTTCTATTCCTTTCTTGGTTATTCTTAAAAATAGAACATGCATACTCTGCTCATCATTATTCAAAAATAACCAACAGTTTTATCCTTAATCACATCACTACAAGAACATTAGAACACTTAAGCTGTGTTCATTCTATCCCAAATGACATCCTATTTTTAGTTATTTCTTGCAATACAATCTAATAGAATTTTAACTGTTTTATATATAAAATATGTATTAGTATGTATCCTTATGTGTACCAATTTCCATGCTCATTGCTTTCCAGCATTGTCCTCATATCTCCTACTGGGATCCATTTTTCCCCGCGTAATTATAGCTTTGGTATTTCCATTATTCAGGGGCTGATGGTGGCAATCCTCTTTGTTTTTTAGTGGTTAATTAAAAATTTTTTTCTTGAAATTAAAATTGTTTTTTCTGTTCTGAGAAGTAAATTTTACAATATATTTAATGCTAGAGAATAGATATTTTATCTCATTACTTGTTGGGTATTTTCACTCTCCTTCTACCTTCCATTGTTTTTAAGAAGTCAACAATTGTCATTCATTTCCTTTTAGGTAGTAAATTTTTTCTTTGGTGACTTAAGATTTTATCTTTTCCTTGAGATTTGGTACAAACATTATGTTTTTTACTGTGGTTGGTTGTATATGTGTGTATAATTATGCTGCTTGGGTATTATTTGATCTCCTATATCACAATATTAGAAATCTTTCATTAATTCTTTGAAAATTATCAACCAATACCTATTTAAATATTGCCTCCTCAATATTTCACCTTCCAGTGATTAGATATTAAAAACTGTTTACTCTGTTCCTCAGGTACCTTAATTCCTCTTTCATATTATCTAAGATAGGCAGAATTCTATGAGAGCTTCAAGATCTCTGTCCTCAGAGATTATACACCCCCTGTATAATCCTATGGGATAATCACCCTTATGATTAGGTTATATGGCACCATTGACTTTAGAAAGAGAGATTAACTTTGGTGAAATTTACCCAATCCTGAAAAAGGAATGGTTTCTTCCTGAGAAATAAATAAGAAGCATAAAAGAGATTAAACATGAGGGAGACTCTCTGTTGCTGGCTGTGAAAATGGAGAGTGCCACAAAATGCACATGGCTCTTAGGACCTTAGAGAAAACCAGACTTTGTCTAATCTGCTTCTAATAATAAATGTCAAATTTTTAATATTAATAATTATATTTTTACTCTAAAAGTTTTATATATACACAAGTGTATATACATATATACACAAACATATTTACATATCTACATAGATGTATGTGTGTGTGTGTATATATATATACACAACACATATATATTCCCATTTATATGGTCTATTGCAATTTAATGATATTTTCAATTCCTTTAACACATTATTTTTAAACATAGACCTTCATTTATGAAAATGTGAAGTCCTGGATTAAAGGTTGGATCTTCCAAAGATGCGTTTTTTCTAAAAATTGCGATTTTCGTTGTTGAAAGAGGGGCCTGGTGGGAGGTGATTGAATCATGGGGACCGATTTTTCCCTTGCTGTTCTCATGATAGTCAATTAATTCTCCTGAGATTTGGTTGTCTGAAAGTGTGTAGCACTTCCCTCTTTGCTCTCTTTCTTCCTCCTGCTCTCGCCATGAAGACGTTCTTGCTTCTCCTTTGCCTTCTGCCATGATTGTAAATTTTCTGAGGCCTCCATAGAAGCAGAACCCTGTACAGACAGCCTGCAAAACTGTGAGCCAATTATACCTGCTTCCTTCATAAATTACCCAGTCTCAGGTAGCTCTTTATAGTAGTGTGAGAAGAGACTGTGAATACAAGTATCCAGGGGAATTATCAGAAAGAGTATGATTTAAACAATCATTGGTTAAAATATTTTAGGGCCACCTAGGTGCTGTCAATCCTGACTGAAATCCTAAGTGAAGATTGGCTTAAGTTTACAAATTCTCAGAGGAATCTACTGTTCCTTGAAAAATACAAATATTTAAGGAACGACAATCCTTATTACTGCCTTGATGGTGCCTGGGAATAGGTGAGGAAGATGTGTTTCTAGTTTGTCCCTTCATTTTTTAAACTTTTTAGAGACAGAGTTTTGCTCTGCCACACAGGCTGGAATGTGGAGGCACAGTCATAGCTCACTGTAGCCTGGAACTCCTAAACTTAAGCAATTCTCCTGCTTCAGCTTCCCAAGTAGCTGGGGCAACAGGTGCCTGCCACCATGCTGGGCTAATTTTTATTTTTTTACAGAGATATGATCTCATTATGTTGCTCAGGCTCGTCTAGAAATCCTGGCCTCAAGCAATATTCCCAACTCAGCCTCCCAAAGTGCTGAGATTTACAGGAGTGAGCCACCATTCTCAGCCCCTTAGTTTATCCTTATAAAGAGGAAATAACCTTTTAGGCAGCAAGGTTTATGGAAGTAGGTCTATTTGATTTCTCACCTAGGATATTTTCTGTGCCCTGTGTTCTAACATGGTAGGTTATGACAATACAAGCTTACTTTTAACAAATTGGGAGGCTGAGAAAAAACAAAATCAGGAACATAGACAATTACCCTGAGTGAATTCATATTCATTGCTTTGTTTATTACTATGGGTTCTCTTTCCTCTTAGTTGCAAGTTTTTTAGGATTCCTCACTTTTCCTTCACCTTATATTCTTTGAAAGTATTTTGTCTCCTGTCTTAGTTCTTTTCAAGAGATAGTGGTTTATTGTGTCTAATTCATCATACTGATAAAATGGGAGTTTCATTTTATTCTCTGATACACTTTTTTAAAAAATGAAAGTAAGTTTCTTTGAATATTGTTACTACATTTCTAGGTTTAAACAAATACAAAAGAGAATCATTTGCAAGATTTTTATGTCATTATGGCACTTCATAAGACAAGCACAACAAATCTTAGCTGTATAATATTATAATGCCTTGTAAAATAATATTGCTTCTCTAAAACAATATATTTTAGAGACTAGTTGACAGTAATAAATATATTTATGCAACTAAAAATTGTGACACTAAAACCATTAACCAAAACCAGTTATTGGCTAAAAGGTATTTTTCTATCTTAAGATGGCAGGGTAGTGCATATTAAATTGGGATTGCTATATCTTAAGGGGAAAACATAAAATAGCTTTTATAAGAACAAATTGAATTTAATTATGTTCTTTATAAGCTAAATAAAATTGTGATTATCTTTAATTTTGAAGATTGATTTTGAAATCCTTTGACAAGATTTGTCCAATCATGCTGTAAGTATATATTTGAAATCCGAAATGTAGAAAAAATGTTAATAGGCAATATATTAATACATGATTTTAGGGCATTCATTCATCTGAGTATAGCTTAGCATTTATTGCTTGTTTTGGAATATTGCTAATAAAGTTTTAAGCTATAAGGTGGCAGGGTATCCTTTTTCTGTTTTTAGGAAGTTGGGCTCTAATTTGTAGACATTTAGAAGAACTAGGCAATATTTTCAAAAATTAGTAATTAAAATACAAAGCAATAGTCAAAATATGATGGACCATCCATATTAAATACTTTTTAAAAAGTTTTTTCGTATGTTCACATATTAGTAAGCTAATGATTTTATTACTTCTAGATACTGACTCTATTGATGGAGTATTGTCAAATTTGCCTACAATCAGAAAAAATTAACATCTTTCATAGAAGTAAATAAAAAGCCAGGTGGTAGCTCATGCCTGTAATACCAGCATTTTGGGAGACTGAGATAGACTGAGCACTTGAGCCCAGGAGTTTGAGACCAGCCTGGGCAACATGGCCAAACTCGGTCTCTACAAAAAACACAAAAGGTTATCTGGTGTGGTGGCATGCACCTGTAGTTCTGGCTACTCAGGAGGCTGAAGTGGGAGGATCACTTGATTCAGGGAATTTGAGGCTGCAGTGAACTAAGATCACACCACTGCACTCCAGTCTGGGTAACAGAGTGAGACCTTGTCTCAATTTAAAAAAAAGAAGTAAATAAATATGAAACTATAGTTAAAATATAAGAGTTCTACTCTAATATCTATGAAAATTATTTTTCCATATTCTTTACAGAAATGCTGTCTGTTATTTGAGTGACTGTACATATTTTTACTAATAAATCTCACTAAGCCAATTTTTATTACTCTAGAGTTGGAAAAAAAAGGAAAATTGTTAAAAGCCACATCAAAACATTGAAGAAAAGAATAAATTTGTCTCATCCTCGATCAGATCAATCAAAATGTCAGCCTCTAAGTTTGCAACAGCATGACAGTTAAGTGAAAATTCTGCAACAATATTGTAGTCATGGTCTTGAAATAGTTCCTTTCCTGTTCAATGAGAAATAAGAGCCAGAGGGTTGATCACAGTCCAAGAACTAAGTAATGACTTATATTCTGGGTTTTTTTGTAGGGTGGTCCAAAGAGAAGAACTATAATAATCTACCATGGGGTTAAGAGAATTATTCCGAATTTTAGAAACTAAGAATAATGAAAAGAGTTCAGTTGCTGCTCTTTGTCTTCATGATATTTTCTTTAAATGTCAACTTCTATTTTGGAAACAAGGAGTACATGTGCAGATATTTTACATAGGAATATTGCCTGATGCTGAGGTTTGGAGTATGGATCCCCATCACCCAGGTAGTGAGCTTAGTACCCACTAGATAGTTTTTCATCCCAGGCTCTCCTCCTAACCTTTTCCCCTCTAGTAGTTCACAGTGTTATAGCTCCCATATGTATGTCCATGTGTGCTCAGTGTTTCGCTTCCACTTTTAAGTGAGAACATACATTATTCGGTTTTCTGTTCCTCCCTGCATTAATTCGTTTAGCATTATGGCTTCCAGCTGTATCCATGTTGCTGCAAAGAATATGATTTCATTATTTTTAGGGCTGCATAGTATTCCGTGGTATATATGTACCACATTTTCTTTATCCAATCTACCATTGATAGGAACCTGGGTTGATTGCATGTCTTTGCTATTGTGAATAGTGTAGCTATAAACGTACTCATGCATGTGTTCTTTTGGTAAAATGATTTATTTTCCTTTGGGTATATACTCAGAAAAAAAATTGTTGGGTCAAATGGTAGCTCTGTTTTAAGTCATTTGAGAAATCTCCAGACTACTTTCCACAGTGACTGGACTAATTTACATTCCTACCAGCAGTAAATAAACGTTCCCTTTTCTCCACAGCCTCACCAGCCTCTGTTGTTTTTTGACTTTTTGATGATAGTCATTCTATCTGCTGTGAGATGGTATCTCATGGTGGTTTTGATTTGCATTTCTCTGATGATGCATGATGCTGAGCATTTTTTCATGTTTGTTGGCTACTTTTACATCCTCTTTTGAGAACTGTCTGTAATGACCTTTGTCCATTTTTTAGTGTTTTTGTTTTTTTGCAAGTTCCCTATGGACTCTAGACATTAGGCCGTCATTAGGTGCACAGTTTGTAAATATCTTCTCCCATTCTGTAATTTGTCTGTCTACTCTGTTGATAGTTTCTTTTGCTGTGCCAAAGCTCTTTAGTTGAATTAGGTCCCACTTGTCTATTTTTGTTTTTGTTGCAATTGCTTTTGGGGACTTAGCCAAAAATTCTTTGCCAAGGCTGATGTCTAGAAGAGTATTTCCTAGGTTGCCTTATATGTTTTTATAGTTTGAGGTCTTACATTTAAAATGTTGGATTCAGGTTGGTGTATTTTCATATATGGTAAAAGATAAGCGTCCAGCTTCAATCTTCTGCATGGTATTCTTAGGATGCAGAGGTGTCTAGTAGGCTCTGTCTGGAATAGCTCAGTCTCTGTTGATAGAATCCTAAGACAAAAAGAGAGTTCTACGACTGCCTTTGTGACTCATCTGCTGAGGTGAAGTCAGAGAAAGGAAAAGAATAAAAGAGAAGAAAAAGATCCTTCTTGAGACAGAAAAAGTAAAATAAAGAATTACAGTTGCTTCAAATTGTTTTTAGTTAGAAAGTCACAGTTAAAAATGAGAATTTTATTTTCTCCTCAGAACTACAGAACTACAGTTGTAATTATTTAGATTTGGGTAATTTCTATATTCCACTTAATTTATTTTGTGTGTATATCCTAAAAAGATAACAGATAAAGGGATCAGTAAATTACATGGGCAGATAGATAGAAACATAGATAAATAAGTAGATAAATTACACATATGCCCACACATTTATACAGAGAGAGATTAGAAAAATGGAAAGCTTAAGAAGCTGTATAAGAAGGCTCTATAAAAAGACTTTAAAATCTCTAACGGAAATGAAGTAAAAAACTTAAGACTGAGGCTTTCAAAGGTATAGAGCAAATTAAATGACATCTGTCTCTTCCCTCTCACTCCCTCTCTGGGACAGTCTTCCACATATTAAAAAGGCAGACACAGACAGTATATCTGCATTTTATTTTGTTATGGTCTAGTGGTTTAAATTTTTTCAAATACCCTGCATTTGACTTTCATAACATAGAATAAATCTGTTTCCTGAATTATTTACCCGCAGTTTTTTAACTAACACCATATAATTTGTGGATATTCAAGGGGTTTAATTCACAGATAAAATAAAATTTAAGTAAATGAAAGAACTACTCTCATAACATACAATACCATCTAGTTGAAGTCTTGGAAAGTCATGACATTCGATGATAGATTTCAAGAAGTAAATATTTTGGATATATCAGTGCAGTAATAGCATTAGCTTTCTAAGGTTGCATATCAAAAGAAAAGCATCAACTGCCAAAGGGCATTTAAAGACCTAACCACATAGCTAAAGTTATAATATTTTATCCACATGTTGCATTCCATTTACTTTTGGCTTTGTCTGTTGCTAAAAATGTCTTCCAGATGCCACCATTATTGTTATAGATCCATTTCAAGTTTTAGACTACATAAGTTAAGGAGAAAAATGTTTTAAATCAGAAGTTTAAGGTATGAACAAATCCTTTGAGGAGAAAATTAAAGAGACTGTTGTGCATTTATTCCCAGTTTTATACTTATATGTAAAATACAAATGCATTTGTTCCTTTATTGAACTTTTATGACACTTTGATGTATGTTTTCACTTTTTTTACCATTGAAAATAATTTTACAGAATAAAAGCAAAATTATTTTGATTTACTTAAACCAGTTAGGTGAAAAATAATAAAAAGTCTTGTTTATATAAAATTGAAAATAAAGGGAACATTATATTGGTATTACATAAAATAGAATATCAAAGATTTGCTATCCGTGTTATGCACTATAAACCACAGTTGAATTTATTAGCATTTACTCATAATAAGGCTTTGTAGGTTGATATTGAATCCTGATATTAGATGACATGAAAATAATTCTTCTTTTAGATTTAGAGAAAGCACCAGGCATTGCAGTTATAATGAATACGCTAATACTTATTTTTATTTATACTCTATAACTTGAATTATTTCTTTTATTTTTGGTATATACACAATTTTAATGTAAAATAAATTGAGTCAGAATTACTTTTTATTTATTGGAACATACTCTTTTTAAACAGTGATTTTAAATGTTCAACAGAAATCACAAACTAAAGTTTACTTTGAAAATCACTAACTTGAAATTTTTGTTATGTATCTACAAACTGCTCAGTAATGTACAAGTCTTTTATCCATGTTAAAATAAGCATAAGTAAAGTAATTCACCTTTATTGAACACATGATATTTTCCAGGCACTATTCTAAACCCTTTATATGTACTAACCCATGTAATTATGTACAAAGTGAAAATTACTTTTCCTCCCATTTTATAGATAAAAATAATATGTAACTTTTGTAATTATTAAGTAAATGAAGTGAATACACTCTTATGTAGTACTAATTTTGTTTTCCTGGTAAAATTATAATCTTACATCAGATAGAAGAGGTCACTGAGTTTGACCCAGGGAGGATTTCAGTGAGAGATTGGGATTGTAATTGTCATTTTTCTACAATCATGCAAAATTATATAAATTAAAGTAAAACTGTTTTTTACAAAAATATTCCTAGTATTATATAGACATTATGGGAAAGTAAAGAAACACAGAAAATATATATTCCCTGCTCACAATGATGGAACAAAATTCAAAGCAAATAAAAAGAAGAGTGGGGTCTGTGATTTGCAATCACCTGGTGAGGTAGCCAACTTATTCAGAATATAGTGAGATTTGGATATCTTTGCAAGTGAGCTGTGACTAGTAACAGAAAGTTCCTAAAGTAGACAACATGTGGCAACACAGAAAAGTAGTCAATATGTATTACGAAGAACAGGTAGCATAGGAGTATTGTGATTTCAGTCCTTGGGAGCTCTGGAAAAACTGAAGACAAGGCCTCAATATTGGAGGGACCAAGGTAAAGGATTATTTATAAGACAGAAACTGAAGCGCTGAGACCCAGGTACTGTAAAAAGGGATTGGAGTGCCAGAAAACCAATCCCCAAATCCAGTTATTAGACATAAGGCCTAAGCATAGAGTTGGACTCAATGCATGGTGGGTTTCATTACAGGTCCCCTGAGGTACTTTATTAGACCTCCTTCATTACCCAGAAAGTAAGGATGATGATGGTGCTGAGCCTGTCAGGGTTTTCATGTAATCCCAGATGTGAGAATTCAAGGGAATCAAATTTATATTTATTATTAGGATATATAAAACTATGAAATTTCAGACTAGCATAGATATAATGGTTTTCAATGAAATGTAGTTTTCTTTCTCATAATCTGATATGAAACAAAATTGTGTATTTGTATAACCGACAGCTCTCTTGCATGGAAATTAAAAAGAATGGAGTATGTGGTAAAAGATAGCATTCGCATACACATAATGAGATTACCTTCCTGACTTTTTATCTGGTCTTCCCAGGCATCTGCAGTTGTAACTAGAGGGAGGGTATGAATGGGTTATGGTGATTATTTAAAGAACTATTAATTCCTTCCATGTTCATTCACATATTAAATGGTCTGTTCAGTTAAGCATTTATTTAGAAATTACCAAACATACTTTTATAATACAAAGTGGGCCGGACGCTGTGGCTCTTGCCTGTAATCTCAGCACTTTGGGAGTAGAGGAGGGCAGATCACCTGAGGTCAGGAGTTCGAGACCAGCCTGGCCAACATGGTGAAACCCCACCTCTACTAAAAATAGAAAATTTAGCCAGGCATAGTGGCAGGCACCTGTAATCCCAGCTGAGGCAGGAGAATTGCTTGAACCCAGGAGGTGGAGGTTGCAGTGAGCCAAGATAGTGCCACTGCACTCCGGCCTGGGCAACAAAAAGCAAAACTCCATCTCCAAAAAGAAAAGAAAAAAGAAAAGAAAAAGAAAAAAAAAGAATACAAGAGTGAATATCAATAGAAGAAAAAGCATGGGAAATAAAAAATGGGATTGAATTCTGATTCTGCCACTTACTAAGTAGGGAACTTTGGACAAATTATACAATTTCTGTAAGCCATAGATTTCTTATCTGTTTAATGTTAATACTAATGCCACCCTCATAATTATTTTGGGAAGACTTAATGGCTTTATATCCTGTAAGCAAAAAGCCTGTGTTTTATGAATAAATGGTAGTCATTATTACAGAAAACACAGATTTTAAGTTTTCAATTAAATAGTACTTTGTGTATTAGTTTGGGACTAATTAGAGGGACAGAATAAAAGCATATATGTATATATGAAAGGTAATTTATTAAGGAGAACTGACTCACATGATCACAAGGCAAAGTCCCAAGATAGGCTATGTACAAGTTAAGGTAAAAGAAAGCCAGTGGTGGCTTTCTTCAGTCTGTGGCCAAACGCCCAAGAGTCCCAGGCAAACCACTGGTATAAGTCCAAGAGTCTACAAGCTGAAGAATTTGGAGTCTGATGTTCAACAGCAGGAAGCATACAGCACAGGAGGCAAGATGAAGTCTTGAAGTCTCAGCAAGTCAGCTTCTTCCACCTTCTTCTGCCTCCTGGCAGTCATTTGGAAAACTGCCCACCCACATTGTGTGGGTCTTTATGAGGGAGGGTCTGTCTCTCCCAGTCCATTGACTCAATGTTAATCTCTTCTGGTAACACCCAGAAACAATACTTTGCATCCTCCTATCCAATCAAGTTGTCACTTAATATTAATCATCAAAAGTTCACCCCTTGTCAGCTTGAACCCATATACATTTCCTGAAATCATAATTTATCTCCAAATAAATATAATAATAATGTTATAATTACACCAAACATAATACAGCTATCCTTCATACAACCGAAGGGGACTAAGCCTTAACTTTAATGCTATTACATTAAGTTGGCAACTCTAAATGCTGATATGAAGCCAATAAATCTCATGTCGCATGATAAAGGAAAAAGGAAATAAAATGAAGATATTTTCTTAGTACATGTATATACATGCAAAAACATGTTATTAACAAAATAAGGAGGAAATTCTCATGACAATTACAGTCTTTGTTTTTGCAACTAGTCATGTAGTCATAGCTGATATTGATTACGACCTTCTTCTACTAGCCATCCTGTATTCCCTTTGCCTCCAGGAAGCACCTCGGTGGGTCATGGGTTTTGACCTGGTGGAGCGACCCAAAGCTTCATTCCTGAAGGGTCTGGGCTATTTGTAGTCCTGACTGGATTAGGTTGTTGTAGTTTTCCAGTGACCTTAATCACAGGCCATGGTAATACTAAGAGACACCCTCAGGCATCTCCTGTATTCTCCACATACCCATCCCCGCCTCCATTGTGGGGTAGCAGACTGATTACATCTTGAGAGTCCAGGTTAGTCAACTCAGCCAATACTGCAATTCCCTTCTTAACCTGTTGACTTAGAGATAGGAGGAGCCCATAGTTACCAGGTGGCAATCTCAACTTCCAGTTTAATGGAATCATTGTTTCTCCTGGTGGCACCATTCCTCCTTCTGGAACTAAGACCTCTAGGCCAGCAGAATGTAATGTCATGGGGAAAGAAAGCAAAAATTTTGCTAATGGGGCACTAAGGGTGATGGTGAGTAGTGCCACTTCCGGTTCCACCTTTTGATTGCTGTACCTGTGAATCCTGGCTATGGGAGAAACAGTACCATATATTGGACACCGATTCAGAGTATATACAATCTTCTGGAGAACTTTGCCCTAGCCCTGCAAAGTATTGTCACCTAATTGGCATTGCAATTGTGACTTCAAAGGCTATTCCACTGTTCTATCAATCCAGCTGCTTCAGGAGTAACATGGTAAGACTAGAGAATTCCCTAAGCATGACCCCATTGCTCTGCTACATTTTTTAGCTGTAAAGTGAATGCCTTGGTCAGAGGCAATGCTATGTGGAATACCATGGCAGTGAATAAGACATTTTGTGAGTCTACAAATGGTAGTCTTAGCAGAAGTGTTGCATGCAAGATAGGTAAACCCCTGTTCGAAGTAAGTATCTGTTCTGGTGAGGACAAGCCACTGCCCTTTCCATGATGGAAGCAGTCCAATATAATCAACTTGCTGCCAAGTAACTGGCTGATTACCACGAGGAATGGTGCCATATCTAGGGATTGGTGTTGGTCTCTGCTGCTGGCAGATTGGGCACCCAGTGGTGGCTGTAGCCAGGTTAGCCTTGGTGAGTGGAATTCCATGTTACTGAGCCCATATGTAACCTCCATCGCTGCCAGCATAGCCACTTTGTTCATGGGCCCATTGGGTGATGGTGGGATACCTAGAAAAAGAGGGTGAGTGGTGTCCACAAAACAAATCATCCTATTCACTTGATGATTAAAATCCTCCTCTGCCGAGGTCACTTTTGGTGAGTATTCATGTGGTATAAAAATGTCTTCAGTTTTTAATCACTCAGAGGTCTACCCACTCACCTCTTCTCCACATTTCTTTGTCACTAGTTTTCCAATCATGCTTCTTCCAAGTCCCTGACCATCCAGCCAAACCATTGGCTACAGCCCATGAACCAGTATATAATCGCACATCTGGCCATTTATCCTTCCAAGGAAAGTACTCAACCAAGTGCACTGCTCAAAGGTCTGCCCAGTGGGAAAATTTCCCTTCACTGCTGACTTTCAGGGATGTTCTAGAAAGGGGGTGTAGTGCTGTAGTTGTCCACTTTCAGGTGGTGTCTACATATTGTGCAGAGCCATCTGTAAGCCAGGCCCTAATCTTCTCTTTCTCTGTCAAGTGTTCATAGGGAACTCCCTATGATGCCATTGGTGCAGGCTGGGGGAGAGAAGTCAGGGTAGCAGGAGTGAGGACCATGGGCATTTGAGCCATTTCCTCATGTAACTTACCTGTGCCTTTAGGACCTACTCGAGCCTGATCACATATATACACTTTTACTTGATGACAAAATGCTGCTGTGCATGCCCAACTTTATGGTTAGATGGGTCAGAAGGCACCCAGTACATGATAGGCAGTTCAGGTTACATGGTAACTTGATGACCCACAGGCAAATGTTGAGTTTCTGCCAAAGTCCAGTAAACAGACCAAGAGCTGTCTCTCAAAGGAGGGTAGTTATCTGCAGAAGATGGCAGGGCCTTGCTCCAAAATCCTAGAGGCCTCTGCTGTGATAAACCATTGGGCCTGCCAAAGGCTCCAAATAGTATTCCTATCTGCCACTGACACCTCAAGCTCCATTGGATCTGCTGGGTCATATGGCCCCAGTGGCAGAGCAGCTTGCACAGCAGCCCGGACCTGTTGCAGAGTCTTCTCCTTTTCTGGATCTCACTCAAAACTGGCAGCCCTTTGGGTCACTTGATAAATGGGCTGGAGTAACACACCCAAATGAAGAATGTATTGCCTCCAAAATCCAAATAGGCCCACTAGACATCGTGTCTCTTTCTTGGTTTTAGGAGGGGCCAAAAATAAAAACTTATTCTTCACCATAGAAGGAATATCTCAACAGGTCTCACACCACTGGACCCCTAAAAATTTCACTGAGGTAGAAGGCTCCTGAATTTTAATTGGACTTATTTCCTGTCCCTGACATGTGAATGTCTCATCAATGAGTCCAGTGTGTTTTCTACTTCTTGCTCACTGAGTCCAATCAGTATAATGTTATCAATGTAATGGACCAGTGTGATATATTGTTTAAGGGAAAAGTGATCAAGATCTCTGCAAACAAGACTGTGACACAAAGCTGGAGAGTCAATATACCCGTGACGTAGGACAGTGAAGGTATATTGCTGGCCTTGCCAGCTGAATACAGATTGCTTCTGGTAGGCCTTATGGACAGAAATGGAGAAGGCATATGCCAAATCAATGGCTGTGTACCAGTTACTAGGAGATGTGTTAATTTCCTCAAGCAAATTAACAGCTGCAATTGAGGTCACCACTTGGTTAAGCTTATGATAAAACACTGTCATTCTTCAAGATCTATCTTCTTCACAGGACAAATAGGAGGGTTGAAAAGGAATGCGGTGGGAATCACCACCCCTGCATCTTTCAAGTCATTGATAGTGACACTAATCTCTGCAGTCTCTCCAGGAATGAGATACTGTTTTTGATTTACTATTCCCTAAGTAGAGGCATCTCTAATGCTTTCCATTTGGCCTTTCCCACAGTTACCCTGGTAAATGGCCAGAGGTTTCCTTGGAGAAGGATGAGAGAAAGATTAACAGTATAAACTGTCAGTAGTGTAGTGGGGTCCTTCCTCAAGGAACCTGGGACTCTCCTTCATTCATGGAGTTTGGGGTCTGTAAAGTTTCAAGTCTGGAAATTGAGGGGCCATAAGTCTCTTTTTTTATCATTCGAACTAGTCTTTAGTCTACTTGACCTGGAAGTTTTCTGTTTATACAGATTAAGTAGGAATGCAATAGGCTTCCTATCAATTTCATTTCTAGGAACACTGATTAATTAGCCAATGCCAGAGCTTTGCATGAGTCAGACTAGTCTGATTGCTGCTTTGCCTCTGCTGTCTATTATGGTAGCTATACTCACCTTACTTTGACGGTTGAGTGCTGCCACCTCAGGATCCAATTATTCTCATTCCAATTGAGTAACAGAGATCTGGCATACAGGGAAGAGCAATCACAGAGCTCTTCAAGGATGCAGGTGTTCGCCCATCTCTCAGGACCAACTGACCCATGTTCAGCTTCTGTTCACAAGGAGCCCTTCTCCACTTCCAATCAAGCTTATACTTAATATTAGCCATCACACCTTGTTTTTTTATTATTTAGTTTGTCAGAGTAAAGCATTCTAACTTCCTCTATTTAAACCACATTATCCATCTCTGAATAACACTGTCTCTAAACATCTCTTTTGCCATAGCTCATATATCCAGTTAGTCTCCAAAGTCATTTAAATGTAATTTTTACTTAACCAATATTTATTGTTTAAATCAGTACCACTTCTCTTTCTGCTTTCCATTCCCACTGGTTCTGTCCTAGTCCAGGTCACTCAATTATATTGTTTAATTGATGTCTTCAATTTTTACATCTTATTCTCTCCTGTGTTACTTTTTTAAAATATGACTGAAATAATTTCATTCCCAGACATGAATAACTTCAATTCCACTTATTGCCAAAACAATAAACTCCAGATTCTTTGACATGGTCTTTGTGGTTGTTCAAATTATCTTTTGACCTTAATCTCTCTATATCCCCCTAGTAACCTACATTTCCTAAAATGCCCTAATTACTTCCTGGCTTTAAATGTACTTAAGTATTATTATGCTCTCTTTGTCATTATGTATCATCCTTCTATTTCAAACTCAAATATCAGCACATCTTTGAAGCTTTCATTGATCTGAGAGTCAACATTTACTTATCCTTTTTCTATATTTGCACAGGAAATTATTTGATTTAAGAAGTTTCTTTATTTTGCCTTAAATTATAAAAAAAGTAGTAAATTTTTAAAATTAAAATCTTACATCTTGCACAACATGGCTTCTAATTAAAATTTGTCCAATGGAATTGTATAGATGAGGTCAGATGACTTTATATACACCTGCACAAGATGTTACAATAGCATTCTAGGTCAAAGCTGTTGTTAAAACAATAAAAATTAATTTTAAAACTTAAGAAGTTATTTTTATAGTTATAAAAACAGTTGTTAAGCAGAAAAGGAGTGAAGAATTAATCATCAAACAAATGATTAATAAATATTACTTTATTAATATTTGGGGTTCATGTTCATCAAAATACATCATTAATAGAGTAAAATAGCATCCCTGAGACTGGGAGAGAGTATTTATTATATATGTGTGTGTATATATATATATATATATGGTAATTTACTTATGTGTGTGTGTGTGTGTATACATATGCACACATAAACACACACATGCATATTCCAATAAATAACATATCCAGAATGCTGACAGAATTTCCACAAGTCAGTGATAAAAAACAATCTGGAACGATGGAGGAGGGGTGTAGCAAGATGGCCAAATACAGTGTTCCACTGATCATTCCCTCTGCAAGGACACCAATTTAACCACTATCTAGACACACACACAGACACACACACACACACACAACTTCATAAAAAACAAAAATCAGGTGAGTACTCACAGTGCCTGGTTTTAACTTCATATAGCTGAAGGAGGCACCAAGGAGGGCAGCAGACAATCTTTAATCACCAGTGCCACTACTCCCCCATCTCCTACAGTGGCCAGTGGCATGAAGAGAAATTCTCTATACTTGGAAGATGGAGAATGCAGCAAATGACAGACATTACATAGAACTCAGCAGTGCCTTGTCACAGTAGAAAGCCAAACTGCGCTGAACACAGCTGATGCTCACCCACAGAGGGAATACTTAAACCAGCCCTAGCCAGAAGAGAGGGGAAGTGCCCATCACAGTGGTTGAAACTTGAGTTCTGGCAAGCCTCAGCACCACGTGCTAAATGGCTCTGGGGTTCTAAACACATTTGAAAGGCAGTCTAGCCCACAAAGACTGCCCTAGGTGGTTCTCAGTGCTGAACTTCGCTCAGAACCAGTGGATGGTGGTGGGGCCACACAACCTACTGAGACACCAGCTGAGGAAGCTAAGGGAGTGATTTGTCACCCCTCCCTAAACTCCAGGCTGCACATCTTGTTTCTCCAAAAGAGACTCCTTACTTCTACTTGAGAAGAGAGAAAAGAGTAAAGAGATCTTTGTCTTGAATTGTGGATGCCACCTCAGCAACAGTAGCATAGGGAAACAGAGTCTTAAGACACGCTTTCTGGGCCCTAGCTACCAGGTGACATTTCTAGACACACCCTGGGACAGAAGGAAACCTAATGTCTTAAGGGAAGGGCCCAGTCCTGGGAGCACCCATCACCTGCTGACTAAAGAACCTTTGGTCTTTGAATAACCACAGTTATAACAAGCAGTGATAACCAGGTAGTATGCTGTGGGACTTGGGTGAGACTTGCTGACTACAAGTGAGGCTCTGCACATTCTCAGCTATGTTGGTTATGTTGAGAGACCCCTTATGCTTTGGAAAAGCAGAAGGTAAAGTAAAAGAAACTTTTTCTTGCACCTTAGGTAACAGCTCGCCACAGTGGGGTAGAGAACCAAGAAAGCTCTTTGCATCAGAGACTTTTAATAGCAGAATTGATCAAGCAGAAAAGAGAATTAGTGAGCTTAAAGATAGCTATTAGAAAATATACAGTGACAGGAGACAAAAGAAAAGAGAGGAAAAAGGAATGTAGCACACATACAAGATCTAAAACGTAGCCTAAAAAGGGGAAATCTAAGTGCTATTGTTACCAGGTTTTTTCTTGAGTGCCGGTGAGGCACAGCTTCCTCAAGAGAATGCTGTGGGTTCTTGGCCTCCAACCTCTTAAAGAATAAGCTGTGGGGCCACTATACATGCACCGTATGCTCATGAAAGTAAATATCGGACCCAAGAAGTGTTGCAGAAAGGTGATCTTACTTAGGTAGAGAAAAGAGAAGGAAAGGAGAAGAAGAGAAAGGGTTCCACGAAGAGTGTGGAAGGGGATTCCAGAGGGGAAATCCTGGAAGGAGCTCCCACCATGTGTGAGGGTATTCCAGAAAGCTGGAAATCTGGTATGGGTGAAGGAGCAGGGGAATTTATCCTGGGAGAAATTCCCCCCTTCCCAAGTTCCTCTGGCCAATGAAAGGAGTTCCTTAAAACTTCCACTGGAGCGATTGACCTTTAGTTTCTTCCCGCACCTGCGAAATTCAAACATAAACCGTTAAATCTCCCAGATGGAGAGAGATGAGAGGGCCGCATAGTGCTGGGAAATTCTTGCCCTTAAAACTACGCCGCCTCATGGACTTGGAAAGAGAACATATTCCCTCACTATTGGCCTTAAAGGGGCAGCAGAGAAAAAAGAGTTAGAAAGCTCATTTAAAAGGATAATTACAAAGGGAAAGTTTATTCAAACCCAGAGAAAGATATTATTAATATCCAAATATGAGAAAATTATAGAACACCAAGCAGATGCAACCCAAAGAAGACTACCTCAAGGTATTTAATAATTGATATGGTTTGGCTGTGTCCTCACCAAATCTCATCTTGAATTGTAATCCCCATAATCCACACATGTTGAGAGAGGGACCTGGTGAGAGGTGATTGGATTAAGGGGGTGGTTCCCCCATGCTGTTCTCGTGATGGTGACTTCTCATGAGATCTGATGGTTTTATGAGCATCTGGCATTTTCCCTGCTTTCACAGTCTTTCCCACCTGCTGCCATATAAAACATGCCTCTTCTGCTTCCACCATGATTACAGATTTCTTGAGGCCTCCTCAACCATGCAGAACTGTGAGTCAATTAAACTTTTTTTCTTTATAAATTACCCAATCTCCGGTAATATCTTTATAGCAGTGTGAAAATAGACTAATAAAATAGTCAAACTCACAAAGGTCAAGAACAAAGAAAGGATCCTACAAGCAGCAAGAGGAAAGAACAAATAATACATGATGAATTGCCAATACATCTGGGAACAGACTTTTTAGTGGTAATTTTACAGGCCAGGACTGAATAGCATAACATATTTAAAGTGCTGAAGGAAAATAAAAACAACTTTTACCTCAAAATAGTATATCTGGCAAAAATAGCCTTCAAACATGAGGGAGAAATAGACTTTCTCTGACAAACAAAATGTGAAGGGTTTCATCACCAGTCCTGTCCTACAAGAAATGCTAAGGGGAGTGCTTTAATCAGAAAGAAAAGGATGTTAATGAGCAATAAGAAATTATCAGAGGGTAAAAAAATGACTGGTAATAGTAAGTACTCAGAGAAACACAGAATATTATACACTATAACTGTGATGTTTAAAATATTCTTAAGTAGAAAGACTAAATGATGAACCATTCAAAAATGATATCTACAACTTTTCAAGACATAGATAATACAAGAAGATATAAACAGAAACAACAAAAAGTTTAAAAAGTGCAAGGATGAAGTTAAAGTGTAGAGTTTTTATTAGTTTCCATTTTGCTTATTTGTTTAATTATGGCAAGAGTGTTAAGTTGTAATTAGCTAAAATAATAGTTTTTAAGATAGTATTTGCAAGCCTTGTGGTAACTTCAAGTAAAAAAACCATACAATGGATACACAGAAAATAAAAACAAGTAATTAAATTGTACCACCAGAGAAAATCACTTCCACTAAAAGTGAGACAGGTAGGAAGAAAAGAAGAATGAGAATACCACAAGAAAACCAGAAAACAAATAATAAAATAGCAAGACTAAGTACTAATTTTTCAATAATTACATTGAATGTAAATGGACTAAAATCTCCAATCAAAAGACAGAGTTGCTGGATGGATTAAAAAAAAAAAACCCCCAATGATCTGTTGTGTAAAAGAAACACACTTCACCTATAAAAACATACATAGGCTAAAAATAAAGGAATGGAAAAATATATTCCATGCCAGTGGAAACAAACAAAAAAAAAAAAGATGTAACTATACACATATCAGACAAAATAGATTTCAAAACAAAAGCTATGAGAGACAGAGAAGTCCCTATATAACAGAAAAGGGGTCAATTCAGCAACAGGGCATAATGATTATAAATATGTATGCACCTAACACTGGAGCACCCAGATATATAAAGCAAATTTTAGAACGAAAAAGATAGATTCCAATACAATACCTAGAGACTTCAGTGGCCCACTTTCAACAATAAACAGATCTTCCAGATAGAAAGTCAACTAAGAAACAACAAATTAATCTGCACTCTAAACAAATGGATCTAGTAAATATTTACAGAGTGTTTCATCCAAGGGTGCAGAGTACAGACTTTCCTCCCTAGCACATGGATCATTCTCAAGAATAGACTATATATGAGGTCAAAAGAAGAGTTGAAACATTAAAAAAAATTTAAATAATATCAAGCATCTTCTCTGACCACAATGGAAAAAAAAACATAAATAAGTAACAGGATAAATTTGGGAAACTATAGAAACACATGGAAATTAAATAATATGCTCCCAAATGACCAGTGGGTCAATGAGGAAATTAAGAACATTGAAAATTTTTTGGAAACAAAGGATAATGGAAGCACAACATAGCCAAATCTATGGGATGCAGCAAAAGCAGCACTAAGAGGGAAGTTTACAGCTATAAGTACACATGTCAAAAAAAGAAAATCTTCCAATAAACAACCTAATGATGCATCCTAAAGACCTAGAAAAGCAAGAGCAAACCAAACTGAAAATTAGTGGAAAAAAGAAATAATAAAGATCAGAATATAAATAAATGAATTTGAAAGAAAAAAATAGTCAATACAAAAGATCAAGGAAACAGAAAGTTGGTTTTTTGAAAATATAAAATTGACAAACTTTTAGCCAGACTAAGAAAAAAAATAAGAGAAAAACCCAAATAAATAAAATTAGAAATAAAATAGGAGACATTAGAACCAATACTGCAGAAATTCAAAGAATCATTAGTGGCTACTGTGAGGAACTATGTGCAAATACATTGAAAACTCTAGAGGAAATAAATAAATTCCTATACACATACAACCCAACAATATTGAACCATGAAGAAATCCAAAACCTGAACAGACCAGTAAGAAGTAACAAGATCAAAACTACAATTAAAAGTCTCCCAGTGAAGACAAGCCTAGGACTCAATGCCTTCACTGCTGAATTCTACCCAACATTTAAAGAAAAACTAATACCAATCCTACTCAAACTATTCTGAAACACAGAGGAGGATGGAATACTTCAGAACTCATTCTCCCAGGCTGGTATACCCTGATACAAAACTAGATGAAGACACATTAAAAAAGGAGAACTACAGGCCAATATCTCTTACAAATATGGATGCAAAAATCCTCAACTGAATTCAACAACAGCAGATGAATCGATGAAGAAAATGTGGCACATATACATTATGGAGTACTATTTGGCCATAAAGAAGAATGAGATCCTGTCATTTGCAAAAACATGGATGAAACTGAAGGTCATTATGTTAAGTGAAATAAGCCAGGCACAGAAAGACAAACAAACATTACAGGTTCTCATGTGTAGAGCTAAAAATTAAAATAATTAGATTCATGAAGATAGAGAGTAGAGGGATGGTTACCAGAGGCTGGGAAGGGTAAGGAGGGTGTTTGTGGGGAAGTGGGGATGGTTAATGGGCACAAAAAGATGGTTGAGAAGAATAAATAAGACCTATTGTTTTCTAGCATAACAGGGTAACTACAGTCAAAAATTATTTCGTTGTAAATTTTAAAAATAAGTAAAAGTGTATAATTGGATTATTTGTAACACAAAGGATAAATGCTTTAGGTAACAGATATCTCACCCACCCGCCATAAAAAGAAAAATAAAAGACAACCCACTTAAAAAACTAGGCAAACAATTCAAACAGAAACTTCAGAAAAGGAGAGAACCAGATGTCCATTCAAACTATAAACGTGCTCACCATTTATTATCATCGAGAAAATAAATATTAAAAATTGCTATGATATACCATTACACTCCAAACAGAAGGCATAAAACATGAAAGAATGACAATGGCAATTGTTGATAGCATGTGAAGCAAATAAAATGTTCATATATTCCTGATGATAGTATAACATGGTATGAACACTTTGAAAAACTGTTGGGCAGTATCTACTAAATCTGAACGTATGCATACACTGTGCAAAGACAATTGCACTCTGAGGTTTATAGAAAATATAAATGAATGCATATGCCTACCAAAGTATATATATAAGAATATTCGTTACTAATAGTCCAAATCTAAAAATAATCCAAATATTTTTCAATATTTTAATGAAAAATATACACATATATCATGAGTCATATATACATATATGTATAAAATATATACATATTAAACATATACATATAAAATATATAAAATTTATATATGTATATCTACATATGTGTGTATATTTATGTATATGTATATACATATATATGTATATATGTGTATATACATGTATATACGTATACATATGTATGTACATACATGCACATATATACACATATATGTATATATGTGCATATATATACATATACATATATATATATGTGTGGATATCTTCATATATATACACAGATATATATAATATGAGTTCATTTCTATGAACTCCAAGAAGAGGAAATACTAAAGTGTTGGTGATATAATTAATAATTAAGATAACAGATTATCTCTTAAAAGCATATATTGCCTGAGATGCTGGAAATATTGTCAGTCAAGCTGTTGATTACATAGATGTGTACATATATAAAATTCATCACACTATATGCTTAAGTTGTGTGCATATTATTACATGTATATTGTACCTGAATTTGAAAAATTTACAGAAAAGGTATTACATGTGAAATACATAATGATTTTCTAACATTCAGAATACTTTCAATAGCAACATCTACTTTGTGTGACAAAAATTTATTATTCTCTTATGCAATTCCTAGATAATATACCGAAACACAAAATTTCAGAAAAATATAGCTCTAATACTAAAAGAAAATAAAATTAAAATAACATATTTCAAAGTTTTACTGATTTGGGATAATTAAGCTTGAAAACATGAAAAAAACAGTCATATGCCTGAACATCTTATCACCATAAACACAAGCACTATCAATTCAAACTGATGTAGTTGTTTAGATAGGCAAATGTCTGTTTGGGATTTACCTACATAAATATTACAGTAGCAATTTGAAAATCATGAGGTGAGGTTTAATCTTCCTTAAATCCCAAGCAGTTTAGGAAAATTTACAAACCTGGCCCATCCAACCTTAGATGCCATAATGGCCCTATTCATTGTAATGACCAAAACCAGTCCAAATTTATTAAATAGGTTTCCTAGGGGGTGATGCTTTTGAGAAGGGCTGTGTAACTAAATAAAATACCATGAGCACTTGCACATTTAAATATCACTGACAAGAAAAAAATACAAAAATTTTGTTTGTTCGCATCTTAATATCATGTGAAGTTTCACACAATAAATAGACTAAATGTCATAATAATCTGTTTTTTGAGACAAGGTCTCACCCAGGCTAGATGGTAGTGGTACAATCAGTGCTTATTGCAGTCTCGACCTCTCAGGCTCAAGAAATCTTTCTGCCCCAGGCTCCCTAGTAGCTAGAACCACAGGCATGCACCACCATGCCTGGCTTTTTTGTTTGTTTGATTTTTAAAATGGAATCTCACTATGTGCCCACTTAAGCCTCCCAAAGTGCTGGGATTACAGGTGTGAGCCATTGCACTCAGCCCAGAATAATGTTTAATAAAAATAAAAAGTCCATAGTCCTTCTATAATTATATTCCTAAGATTAAACTCACTAATGAAATATATGACATAAAAAAAAAGTGACTTGAGTATAGAATAGTTTTCTACATCTGAAAATGTACATTTTTAGGTATTCTGTAAGTTGATGATAAGTATATAAAAATATAAATATGCTGGACATAAAAGTGAAAGCATTGTGACAAGTGAAAATATCTTCCAATTTGTTTTCCATAAAATTGTAACCTAGTATTCTGTTTAGTTAAAAACTGTATACCCAAAGTTCATAAACAAAAAACAATGAAATTAAATGATGCTAAACTTAACATTTTTATATGAAAAATTTACATTTTACCATATTGATACATGTGAATGCTTATAAATATTCTACAGAACTTTTACTTATATTTTCTGATAAACATTTTATATGATATTTTAAAATCATTTAACTCAACAATGAAATATTAAAACTCATTTTGACATTAGTTGCATATTACAATAAATATAACTGCAAAAAATGTTACTTGAAAGGTACTGAAAGAGCTACTGTGTGTCAAACTGTGGTGTTATAAAGAAGAAATCAGTTGCATGCTGTGTTTAATATAGTTTCAAACACAAATATCTTTTTGAATAGTGTCTAAAGGTATAACTTTCACTCACATCTGCTCACCACATGAGCAGGTGAAAGACAAAAATGAAGAAGTGTGAATGACACCATTATGCTCCAAATCAAATCACTCCAATAGGTATTCCTACAACTATTATAAAGCTAACATTTTCCTTTAACTACTGGCATTCAAGATATTTAAGCAAATCAGTTCAGGTATCCAAGGGACATGATTTCTCTATTTTAATTTTTCCATATCTTTTTGACATATTCTACAAAGCTTCATGCAAATACACTTTTACATAATATTTAATCTATATAACACACATAATTCATGGTATAACATAAAAATTCCAGAGATGGTATAAATATTTTTAACAAGGATGAGCATTCCAATTCTGAATTACTATCACTAATCTAATACTGTAACTACCTTTATTTACATATATGTATAATATTAAACATACATTGATTTCATATTTTTAACACAATTTGACTCTAATCCCATTCTATTAATAATGAAACTACTCAATGGGACTATTTTTCTCCTTATAATTGAATAGAATTATTTCTGCTTTACAATCAGTTGGTGAAGATTTGTTTAGCTTACACTGCCAAATTAATCATATGAAAGACTGCCTTGCTCTTTCTGTAAAAGAGATAATAAACACTGCCAGCCTCTTTTCTCTTCAATGAAAAGACCTTTAATTCTCCAGAAAGCCTTTTTCAAATCTCTAATTGTTAGGAACTTGGATCACAGAGCCTTCAGTGTTTCAGCAAATTGTTATCCTTGAGTTTTACAAATCCTATTAGAAGGTAAAGTGATATAAAACGTTAAAAAAGTTATTTATTGTAGTTGTTAAATTAGGGGCAGGTTCCATTAATTTTTGTTAAGTAGAATATGAAATCGACCAGTTGTTTTCTGTATTATAATTTGGCATATATAAAGGAAACATATTTGGTTATAGATTTAAAAATCAATGTTTTCTTTATTTCACGTTTTTAAGTGACATATTTCATATAGATGACACCTGACATAACCATATCAACAAGTCTTTATTGTAGAATTTTCTATTTGAATAAGGCTAGTAACCTTAAATTACATTAACTGATGTGTGAATGTACACAGAATCACTCACCAAGTAGATCAATTTCGAACTAAATAAAATGCCATAGATTTAATTTGCTTCTTATCAATATATTGGTAGGGATGGTGCTAAAACAAAAACTATTATCAATAATAATCAGTACAAAAGTTGAGCTTTGTAGATAAAACAAATTAAGTATATAATATTCTCAACATGTCAGGAATGGGAAAATACTATTTCGGGCAGTGTATAATCAATGTAATTTTTCAGCCTAAGTTCATAGTTGTACTATTTCATAAGGTACAGCTAATAACTAAATATATCAAACAGGTAAATCTCTCCATCTCTCTCTTTCTCTCTCTTTCTCTCTCTCTCTCTCTCTGTGTGTGTGTGTGTATGTGTGTGTACATATTTAGTTTGACTAAGCTATTTTTCTTACACTATTAATAATTAATTATCTTATTAATAAGACTAAAATCATTTTCAGTGTCATAGTTGAGAATTGAATTATATCATAGTCATTACATATAGGTATTGAGAGGGGGTTGCTTTTTGAGAATAAAAATATTTTTTAAGTGACCAAATTGACACTATAAATTCAAAATCAGAAAAGTTCAAATGCACTATATTTACCATGAATTCACTTTATAAATTTGAATCTATCACCCAAAATTCTCCAATATTTCTTAGTTTAAATTTAAAGGATATATCCTATTGGCTAAAAATGGAAGCCACATATCCTGAAATATTTATGTAAAGAGACCAGCCTGACTGAGACAAATAGATTCTCTATTCTAGCACATTGATCATGGTTTGAAACACTGTCAAGAAGTATTAAAAAATACTAAAAATAAATGCAAATAAATACACTGTTTGCCAGACAGCACTATCTTATCAACTCAATCAATGCATGCAAATACTTATATATTTCCTTTCATGACTTGGTGCTTCCCAAAAGAAAATCAAGAGAGGGACAGACTATATTAGTTCCTACTGCTTTGTTGTGTCTCTTGGCTAATGCACAGAGGAATGATGACTCGATTTAAGGTGTTTTTACCTGATAAATGCAGACTGGAAAATGAATCAGTCAAGCAGAACATCCCAGTTTCTGCCCTTGGAAGCAATGGAACTCAATCCAACTTGGAACCAACCATACTTTCAGGTTCTATAGGAGGCCAAAGGTAGAGCTTCCCCTCCCATTTGAGTGGGAAATGAATTTCACAAGAGGCTAATGGAAAATTCAGGGCAATCTGATTTAATGATAGCAATTATGTAATATGTGCTTATTTTAAAATTTAAAACAGCATAAAAGAAATGACTACATTATTTTCGTAATCGTCTCTCTCAAGGACTTTGTCCAGTAAATATTTCTTTGAATAAATGAATATATATAATACAAGGAACAAAGGAACCAAGAAGAGCCAATTCTCTCCTTGATTCCTGCTTCCATCAGTCTCTTAGCAAATGTCTCTCCAGAGTTCTATCATCACATCTTTTCTCTTCTAGTTTTCTTCAAGAAGGATTTACTTCCATTGCTTCAACTTCCTCTTATATGATGATTCCTCCCAAATTTATGTATCACTTTTGCCATTTCTCTTATGTTTCAAATTCACTCAGGTGTTTCTGCTATAACACAATAAATGGGTTAGTGAACACACTTCATAATCCGTAAAATCATGCACTAAAAATAACAGGACTTAAAGTGAAACTGTGACTGATGTGGACTACTAAAAAGCTATGTTACTTTGTACCAGAGCACTAACAAAACAATAAAAATAGCTAGAAGTTTTAAAAAATGTAAAATTCCCAATAAATAGAGAATTATTCCAGAAAATGTAGCATTTGGCCTTAAAAATGGTAGAGGCAATTTTATGGTAGTATAAGAAAAGGCTGAGTTTGCTGAATTATGGAGACATCAAAATTTACAAACATAGTAGAGAACGCTTACCATAAACACTCTAAGAAAGATCATGTGAGCCAAAGGACAGTAGAGTGAATGGACATCATGTACAGTACTATGTATAGTTGTGTTAGTGCACTTTGTAGTTAGTTGTACTTTCTTTGTGATGGAAAACATTACTATGCTAGGGAAATCTGCTTATAAGTCAAAGCAATTCTGCATTATAATGGCATATATCCTACTTAAGCAATTGAGCGCGCACTAATATGCATTACAGACAGTCATTGTAATAGAGCAGGTAGGATTTCTAACTTTTTATTTTAAAAAATCTAATTAGATATTTCATAGGCTTCTCAAACATAAAGGAGCGTGGGATGAAACTTATTATTATCACTTCCAGACATACTAGTTCTCATTTACCACATGCTTGGGTTAATGCCAGTGCTGTTACGTAGGCTTGAAATGATGCAGTAGCAACAGTGCCAACCACTGTTTGAGAGTTTCTGAGGTTTGACTGTGGTTGACCCTGGGCATTCCACTGTTCAATAATTTCATGTTAATAGTCAATATTCACATCTACTAAAATAATAGTATTTATATAATTTTTGTTATCAACTAAAATGATGTTTGAAAATATTTTGATACAATACCCTACACTTAAATGTTCAATAAATGATAGCCATCATTAAGATGATCTCAGTTCCACTTCATTTTTTACATTACTTGAAGTAAAATGTGTCATTCACTCTGCTGCCACTATCACAACCATAATCCTGATTCTCATTATATCTCTTGAACTTACTACAATTAGTTTCCTAACATTTTTGTCATAATTATTTCTACCACTCCAAAAATAATTTCATTATGTTTTACATTTTCCTTTAAAAGAAAAAATCTAACCCTGGAACTCCCTTGCTCATACTTTTTGTGTAACAGTAAGATTATATACTTGACACCAAAAGCTGAACCTGATTTCAAATGGTCTACCTATATTATAATATTTATGCATATCATTTTTCACATTATGACATCACCAAACACAAGAATAATAGGTTTTTACAAAATACATTCTTTTGTGCTTTGAAAATCAGAGTAAACCAATAATTTCAAGAACAAGTTATTAAAATATAATTAAGATTTCCAGATGTCTATTGAGATTAAAACCAGATGGTTTTGAAATATATGCAGCTATACTTAGCTACAAGTTATTCTTTTATATTCTTATTAATAGAATCAAATGACAAGACCCAACATTTGAAAACACAGAATCAACAAGGATGTTAAAATTGATTCATAGAAATGTCTTCCAGTTTCTTCTCATCATCTTCCAATTTTGATTCCTTCCAACATATTCATATACAAGCTCATATATACACATTACTTATATATACACTATTGCCATCTGGAAAAAATAGTTGTGATTATAAGACCCAAGAGTATCAGCTCTCTCTCTAACATTAGAATTAACAAGGTAAAATATAATAAATCACAATGTGGGATACCATCCATGAGCAAAATTAGATAAAGGTGCCTATCTCCTATTCATCCCCTATGCACCAATGTGACATGCAGAAATAATGTTAACCTGTGCTTACCAAGGTTGTGTTTTAGTATACATTTAAATAAAATTGGAAATAATTGAGTGAAAAAATATGGGTGATATACATTTATAACATGTATAACAAGACAACTGGACAATATGGTTTAAATAAAAGTTAGGTATTAATGTTTATTGTATGTGGCTCTTATAAATATTTGCTCTATTGGTACATATATCTAACAGTTTATCATTATGTGTTATATTAATTTGTTAATATTTGCATCTTCAATAACATATTTTGATATCTTCAACAGTGAGAAATATTTTTTAATTACTGTCACAACTAAAACAGAACTTGAAGTTGCTACAAGAAGTGCTTGTTGAATAAATGAGTAAATAATTTAATGGGAAGAAAATCTGCTGACAAATTATTGGTGTCACAGATTTAAGTATTTATAAAACTTTGGCAGATGTTTTATTTCTTATCTCTTAATATAATTCACTTTTTGATGCTAGTAGGTCTGTATCTCCTTTAGGAATGACTCAAAGTGGAGAGGAAATGGAAATAGGGATAAGCAGTGTGCTAACTAAAGAAAGTGTGGGCTTAAAATCCAATTACTCTTAGTAAAAAAAATGAAGGCACTCCACAATATCCCCATTGTGCCCTACTGTCCAACTCTAAGAAGGTTCTGTTTAAAAATTACTGCTAAATTATATGCAATCAAAGGTTACTGATGTTATGACTTTTTTAGAGCCCTGTTCAGGTAAACAGAACCAAGGAGTAAAAGTCATAATGAAACAATGCCTGATTTTAACCCAGTTGTGCTCAAGAATACTACACAGCCAAAACCTAGAATAGTTTGAGGCATAGTAGATAATTAATAACTGGTTTTTTTTGTTTTTGGTTGTTATTGGTGGTGATAGTTTTTATATTCTCCAGCATCTTTCATGTTAAAGAGAAATAAAAAAATATATGGAGACTTCTGGTTTCAGCTCAGACTTGTAAAGAGCTTAGAGACATCACTTCCATTCTTACAATAAAAATAAATAGAGGGTGCGATCCAAGATGGCTGATTAGGAACAGCTCAGGATTGCAGCTCCCAGTGAAAGCACAGAGGGTGAGTGGACACCGCATTTACAGACGGATTTTTATTGCCCACAGACTAGGAGATTCCCAGGCGGAGGAGCCCTACGGGTCGCCAGCATGGCTCTTTTGGCCGGTGCGGCAGTTTTGCCGGCGCCCTGGCGTGGCAGTTCTCTGTACAAAATACACTAGTCTGGGTCTCCCTTCTAGCTGGCAAGTGGAGCTTCGGGAAGGCAGAATCGCCCATTCATCCAATTAAAAAGGGGTCTTTAACAGGGAGCCAGGCCAGGAGATTCCCGGGCAAAAAAGCGCCACAAATATCAGCACCGCTGTTTCAGCCAGCACAGTGGGTCGCCGCACGGGAAATCACGCAGATCCCGGCACCTTTTCATCAGGCAACTGGAACGCCTGGGAGAAAGTCGATCGTTCCACAAAACAAAGAAGGCTCTGAGGCAGGGAGCCAGGTGATCAGGCTCAGCTGGTCCCACCCCCACAAAAAGAAAAACAGCAATTGGAAACGTTCAGGGTTGAGAGTTTCAGAGCAAGCACAGCTGAACCCAGGACGGTCCAGCTTTGTGGGGGAGGGGCGTCCTACATTACCGAGGCACTCCACCACTACGGAGGCAGTCCACCATTGCTGAGGCAGCTTGCCGTTACCAAGGCAACTCGCCATTACCAAGGCAACCTGCTGTTGCCGAGGCAACCCGCCATTACAGAGAGTCCGCCATTACAGAGGCGAACCGTCACTGCTGAGGCAGTTCTAACTACACCCATATAAACAGGACTGCAAGGAAGTTCACACAGCAGCTGGGCAGAGCCCACAGCAGCCCAGCAAAGCCTAGGCAGGCAGACAGTGACTAGGCTGCCTCCTTGCTGGGCAGGGCAGCCCTGAA
>CAUYLG010058612.1:0-16233 GCA_963573385.1 Cacajao melanocephalus
TGAGTCCAACAAACATGAAAAAATGCTCATCACTGGTTATTAGAGAAATGCAAATCAAAACCACACTGAGATACCATCTCACGCCAGTTAGAATGGCAATCATTAAAAAATCTGGAGACAACAGATGCTGGAGAGGATGTGGAGAAATAAGAACACTTTTACATTGTTGGTAGAAGTGTAAACTAGTTCAACTGTAGTGGAAGACAGTATGGAGCTTCCTCAAGGACCTAGAAATAGAAATTCCACTTGACCCATCAATCCCACTACTGGTTATATACCCAAAAGAACTATAAATCATTCTATTATAAAGACACATGCACACATATGTTCATCGAGGCACTGTTTACAATAGCAAAGACCTGGAACCAATCCAAATGCCTATCAATGATAGACTGGACAAGGAAAATATGGGACATATACATGATGGAATACCATGCAGCCATAAAAAACCATGAGTTCGTGTCCTTCGTAGGGACATTGATGAATCTAGAAACCATCATTCTCAGCAAACTGACACAAGAACAGAAAATCAAACATTGCATGTTCTCATTCATAGGTGGGTGTTGAACAATGAGAACACATGGACACAGGGAGGGGAGCATCACACACTGGGCTCTGTTGCGGGGGACTAAGGGAGCGACAGCTGTGGGGTGGGGAGGTTTGGGAGGGAAAACATGTGGAGAATTGCCAGATGTAAGTGACAGGGGAATGGAGGCAGCTAACCAAATTGCCATGCGTGTACCTAAGCAACAATCCTGCATGATCTTGATCTGCACATATACCCCAGAACCTAAAGTACAATAAGATAAATTAAAAACAAACAAAAAAACGGTGTATATCTTTTTTTCTATATAGGGGAATCTGGAAATAATATTCCTCCGTGATGCTGCCCCAAACTGCTGGACAGTTTCTGTTTTCCTGGACGGTGTCTCCAAATTACATCATCATTAGTGCTAATATAGGTGGCTTTTTTTTGTGTGTGGAACATAATCTGGTTATCTTTTATTTTATAAACAATAATAGGCTGAGTAGAAATTAAGATTTTTTGCTCTTCATCAATAAGACATAGAAATATAACAACAGAAGTATTGAGAACCTTGTGAACAGATTCAAGTATTTCAATTTCAAATGGTACTGGTTACAATTCTCAAAATCATACCTCTAAGTCAAAGCATGCTTTAAAAATAACTCAATCAGTAAAGTATGGGAAAAACTGTAACCAGCTTTACCAATCAGTTAAATTACAAACACAAACTAATTACAGATACTGATAGGTAAAATTTAAAAATATGAACTAAATTTTTATTGCTTACTAAATTACAGATACTAATAGGTAAAATTTTAAAATATAAACTGAATTTTTATTGCCTACTAATCAGAGAGGGCCAATACCTTGCTAGTTTGCAATGCTAGCTCTATACCTCAATCCATTTATTTTGCACCTTTGACCTTGATTATTCTTACAGCTATTGCTATAGATCCCATTTCAGGAGCCAACAGAATCCTATGGCAAGTATCACCATTTCCTTGTTACTTTCACAAACAGATCATACTTCTCTAGATCCAACAAACCTGGTTTGTCCTCTGGTTTCAGCTGTTCTTTCTCCTCTCCCCTTTTGTGGCGTGAGTTTTTCCCTTACTTGATTTTCTTTAAACTCATCTGTTAGCACTTTATGTCTAATCCATCTCTCTCTCATATATTACATCTCTCCTGCCCACTTTTCCTTTCCTCAGTCCCCTTTTAAGTTTCTAGAACACTACGTTATCTGCTCAAGTTGTTTCAGATACTGCCCTTCTTCTCAGCTTGGTTGGAAGGTCCATTTATCTACCCTTCAGGAAACCTCCACCACAGAACTTTGAGAAGAAAAAGACTGGCCATTGCCAACTGGAGGGATATTCTTGCTAAGAATCTAAACAAATCTTTTATATTGGTTTCTGTTTCTTTGGTTTAAAGCAGCCTCCAATAGAATAAAAGCCACATATCAAATGTGTCAGCCTCAAGTAACAGCAGACATTGAGAATTCAGCATTATTTGAAGCATAGCAACTATTATATTTCCCTTCTTTATTTTTACCTTAAATTCTCCTGGACATTGTCTCTGACAACAAGCTTCAGATGCATTGCCACAGGATTATATACCCTGTTTTATCTGTAGGAGGATGTAGGAAAGAAGATAGTGGTGAGAAGAAAGGAAGTGCCACCATAGTGAACCTCTGGACAGCATTGGTAAACCTCTCAGTGGTACTCATGTGGTTGGCGGTTGCTGAAATCTATGTGTCAGAAACACTTCCCTGGCTGCATAGTAGATTCCAGGATAAAATGAAGAAGAAGTATAAATTAGAATCTTTATTAGAAAAATTTCATGTAAGAAATTGAGATTGACAGGGGGATAAGTGAGAGGGGGTAAGAGTGGGAGAAAGAGGAAACATGAAACAATGAAAGAGATGACAATGAAATGCCAAGTGTCCTGGCTGTTTTCCTAAGACTGTGCTGTTTGCTGATTACTAACACTATATCCTGTGAGTTAATTTAACATTGGAAATGGGATCACACGAGGAGAGGTACAGGCATACCTTAGAAATATTGCAGGTTCATTTTCAGACCAATGCAATAAAACGAATATTGGAATAAAGCAAGACACACACTTTTGGTTTTTTAATGTTTCAATGCATATAAAAGTTATGTTCACACTATATTGTAGTCTATTAATTGTACAATAGAATTATGTCTAAAAAACAGTGTACCTACCATCATTTTCGAATACCTTATTACTAAAAAATGCTAATGATCATCTAAGCTTTCATAAAGTCATACTTTTTTTTTGCCTGTAGAAGGTTCACTAGAGTAGTACTTTTAATACTTGCCAAGAATGTTTCCTTTGTATTCCCCACTTGACTAACCATTGGCACAAGAGTCCTACCTTCTGGTCTATTTGAGTTTTTCACAAGCCTTCCTCACTAAGCTTAATCATTTCTAGTTTTTGATGTAGAGTGAGAGAGGTGCAACCCTTCCCTTTACTTGAACACTTACAGGCCGTTACAGGATTATTAATTGACCTAATTTCAATATTGTTATATCTCAGGGAATAGAGAGGCTCAAGGAAATAGAAATAAGGGAACCTGCTGATCAGTGGAGCAGTCAGAATACACACAGCATTTATTGATTAAGATAGTCATTCTACATGAGTGCAGTTCCTGGAGCCCCAAAACCATTATAATAGTAAATCAAAGATCAGTGATCACAGGTCATCATCAGAGATATAACAATCATTTAAAATTTGAAATATTGTGAGAATTACCAAAATATGACACAGAGACAGGAAGTGAAGATATGCTATTGAAAAAATTCTTGATGTAGCATTGCTACAATCCATTAATTTGTAAGAAATGCAGTATTTAATTAGCACAATAAAGCAAAATGCAATAAAACAATGTATGCCTGTACTTCTACTTGCCTATGTGTAAATAAGATTCTTTTTTTATGTCTCATACATAAAGGATAGGTAAAGATACAAATAGGTCAGGACTTGAAAGAATGCTTATTGGCTGTTGTAGTAGGAATCAAAAATGAGGTAATGGGTCCAGATTTGGCTCACCAACTGAGTAGTGTATGAGCTTAGAATAGTAAGTTAGCTCCAGACATCTTCAGGCCTTCAAACACAAAATAAAAATTCTCTATGATCACAATTTCTGTATTTACAAAAGAATCTCATTGAACACATTTAGTGTGAATACAATGATTCAAATTTATTAACGTTTTGTGTCAGGCACTAAGCTAAGAATTTTGCACACATTATCTCATTTAATCTTTACAACCTACCAATGTTATGAATATTGAATACTATGAATTTTTCTCAGTTTAGATATAAATAAATGGAGGAGCTAAATAACTTAGCCAATATCACATCCATAATATTTAAAATCTTAGCCCAGAAACCAGAATCTTAAACACTAGATCATATAATTTTTATTATGCTTCATGATCAAATTTCCCTTCAAAAAGCAGTACCTTGGCTATCAAATTTTCTACCACATTATGCCCACCCATGCAAACTGGATTGTTTTAACCATATTTTGAAGATGGATTTTGTTTTCATAAAAGCTATTAAATAATGATCACTGGTGGAATCATATGTATGTTATTTATACATATTACTTACTTTATATATACATATATATTAATTCATAGAATAATGTTTATAAAGCTATGAGGTTGAAGTGACTGCAGTGATTTTACTACCATAAAGGTAGACTCTGAGTGAGAGAGGAAAGAGAGCTAAGAAGATGGACAAAAAAACCCAAAAAACTTAACAGCCCTGTGTGAGTGTTGCAGCAAGCTGCATCAGAGGCCAAATCTTCCCCTAGATATTTCAGTTACATGAGCTGGGTAATTTTATGTATCCTGCAATTAAAAGAGAAATGGTCATGACTGACACACTTTCCCTCTATTTATAAACAGCAAATGTATAACAGGTGTTCCAAACTGGAAATAGCACATATCTCCATCAACAGGAAAACAGATAAACAAATTATGGCACTATCCATATAACGGAATACTACTCAGCAATAAAACAAAATGAACTATTGATTACACACACACACACACACACACACACACACATATTTCCACAACATATATAAACATCAAATGCTTTATGTTACTGAGAAAATCCAGACAGAAAAAAAATACTGTGTGAATCTCTTTATACAAAAAAAAAAAAAAGGCAGAGAATGTCTTCTCTTGGAAGTAGAATGGGAATTAATTTGAAAGAGACATGAAGGAACATTTTGAATTGATGGAAAATTCTATGTCCTGTTTCAGGTGATAATTTTTATGGTAATATTCTCATCAGTTACAAATAAGATCTATGCATTTAATGTGTATTAATTTTACTCCAATTTCAAAGGAAGATGATATTCCATTCTGCTCCTGTTTGTATCAGTAATACTTAGATTTGCTATTCAATATTATGACTATTAGCCACATGTGACTATGTAATTTTAAATTAAGTAAAATTCAAAATTTAGTTTCTTAGTTGCACTAGCTATATTTTAATCACTCAGTAAGTGCAAATAGCTAGTGACTGCTATATTCATCAGTGGAGATATAGAACATTTACATTATTGCAGAGTGCTCTATCAGATAGGACTAATGCACAAAAACATGTCTTATACTCAATGTTTGAGCAATAACCATTATTTGTTGCCAATTTATGTAGTTGATTTTGTTGATTGAGCAATAACCATTATTTGTTGCTAATTTATTTAGTTGATTTTTTTGATCTATTTGACTATCCTCTTATGTCTTTCCTTTTTTAAATTTTCAAAATTTCCCATCATGTTTGCAAGTTTATCTTCCATTCTCTTCATTTTAATCTTAACGTACCCCAATATGACACAGAGGATCACCCTATATACCCATCCCAACTGTAGCCTTGACTTTAAACCTATATATCTCTTCTACTCTCAAAACACAACTAGCATAGGCTCATAGTGACCAATTAGGCTCTTATCCAAATTGGCACTTGAGTTTTTAGTCCAACTTCTTCAACTGAACATTCTTTCTACCATGGTCTCTTTGAAACAGACCATATCCTAAAGCAATGTTATAATCTTTTAGAAAAATGATCCCTATCTTGCTTCCCATTTTTATTTTTTTATTTTATTTATATCAAAATAGTCTTATATATCCTCTTCTTTAATGTCCTTCCTGACTACTTTGATCAACATTATAGTTTGCATTCTCTCAACAATAGCCACACCTGATTTGGAACCACGCATTGCCATTGAATCATATTATGTCTTGAACTGCAATTAAACGTTATTGTGTGATTAAAAAAAACAATGTATCTAAATGAGCAGGTATTTGAATTACAATGCATACTAAAAATGTTAGCTGTCATCATTATTATGTATATATACGGCCTTGGAACCTGAATGATAAAGCCCTTAATAACAGAAAAAACATATCCAATAATTTTAGTACATTCACATCAGGGCCTAATAACATTTTTACGCATATTACTTACCTTTACAGCTTAAATAGATTAAAAATGATACCTTGTTCTACACATATTGGTAATCAGCAAACTTCAAAGATTTTAATTACAACATATGCAATCGATTTGAATGCAAATAAGGACAATAGAGTATAATCCTCTACTAGATGAAAGAGCAACGTAAAAGAAATCAGCTCCGAATTTCTTAACGTCAATGGCTGTTTATTTGATGTTTAACTCCCATGTAAACAATATTTAAAAGAAAACATAAGAGCTCATTGTCAAATCAAACATATTTTCTTGAAACAAAGAGCCAGAACACAATGACACGATGAGCTGCTCATCCTACAGACCAACTGCTCTGAGCAGCCTTCTTTCTCCCCTTTGGCAGATGGTACTTGTAATGATTGCTCTCAAATGAGAGAGTGGTTTGAAGCAGGCTTGTATTTACAATTATGGCTCTCACATAGGAAGGCTAACTAGGGTTCTAAAGCTAATTAGTTCTGTCCACATCTCAATATTTTATGTTCCTCTAGCCCACAATCATTTTGTAATTGTGAAGAGAGGAGAACCTAGGGAAAGGGCAGAGGAAAACTGAGGCTATGGGTAAGAATCTTATAATACGTTATTCTCTAACATTTTAGGTACAAGAATACTCTTAAATGTATTGCTATGGTTACAAAAAGTTATGGGGCGTAAGAAAATTCAAGATACAAGAAGATAAACATTTCTACACAAGAAATGAATGTTTAAAATATCAGTTTCAAACCTATGCTTGTTCATTGTCTAATATGCTGTCTGAAAGCATATTACAAAGGAGGTTTGAGATTATGTCTCGCCATCGAAGGTCCCTTAAAAACAGACAGCTGGAGCTCAGTTGGGGAGAATTTGACTGCTGGTATATCTGAGTGAAGATTATTTTTTTTGATTTTTTAAAAAAGAACACAAACATAACAAAACATATGGCTATTGTAAAAGCCTGAGAGTGTGAGGACAGAGAAAATAAGTGGAAATTGACTTAAGTTTTACAAATTGGAGCAGCATTCCTGAGAAAAATTAAGCCAGTAAGCCAATCACCATCCATCTCCATACAGAACAGAATTCAATCAAAAGCAAAAGTATATTAAAAGTAAGCTGCTACATGTCATTGATTGTTAATAGTTGCCATATAAATAAAATCTCCATAATAAAGATGTGGTACAATACACTCTGGCAGGCTCACAAAAAGGAAAAAGTCTAAACAAGACATTTACATCCGTGAAAGTATGGAACTTGGTCTTCTAAAACTCACTATTCCTCTTTTTCTCTCTCCCCATGTTAACTAGATTGCATTAGTAAACCTTCACTGTTAGCCCTGAGACTGTCTTTCTACTTAATTTTTTAAATGTTTTTTTAATTTTTGTGGGGACAAAGTAGGTATATATATACGTATGGGATATAAGAGATGTTTCAATACAGGCATGCAATGTGAAATAACCACATCATAGAGAATGGGTTATCCGTCCCTCAAACATTTATCCCCTGAGTTGCAAACAATTCAATCATTCAAGTTATTTTAAAATGTACAATTAATTTATTATTGACTATAGTCACCTCGTTTTGCTATCAAATAGTAGCTTTTATTCACTCTTTTTCTTTTTTTTGTACCTGTTAATGATCCCCACCACCTGCCAGCCCCCTACCACTCTTCCTCTGGTAGGCATCCTTCTGTTCTCTGTGTCCATGAGTTCAGCTGTTTTTCATTTTTAGCTTCCACATCTAAGTGAGAACATGTGATGTTTGTATTTCTGTGCCTGGCTTATTACATTTAACATAATGATGTGCAGTTCCATCCATATTGTACAAATGACTAGATCTCGTTATCTTTTATGACTAAATAATACTCCATTGTGTATGTGGACCACAATTTCTTTATTCATTCATCTGTTGATGGTTACTTAGGTTGCTTCTAAATCTTAGCTATTGTAAACAGTGCTGCAAAAAACTTGAGTGTGGATGTCTTTTCAATATACTGATTTCCTTTCTTTGTGATATATAATCAGCAGTGGGATTGCTATGTCACATGGTAGCTCAATTTTTATTTTTTTGAGGAACCTCCAAACTGTTCTCTATAGTGGCTTTACTAATTTACATTCCACCAACAGTGTACTACGGTTCCCTTTACTCCACATCCTTGCCAGCATTTGTTATTTGCTTCTCTTTTGTATATAAACCATTTTAACTGGGTGACATGATATCTCATTGTAGTTTTGATCTGCATCTCTCTAATGATCAGTGTTATTGAGCATCTTTTCATATGTTTGTTTTCCATTTACGTGTCTTCATTTGAGAAATGTCTTCAAATTTTGTCCATTTTTATCAGATTATTAGATGATTTTCCTATAGAATGTTTGTATTCCTTATATATTCTGGTTATTAATCCCTTGTCAGATGGGTAGTTTGCAAATATTTTCTCCCTTTTTGTGGGCTGTCTCTTCACTTTCTTGATTATATCCTTTGCTGCACAGAAGCTTTTAAACTTGGTATGATCCTATGTGTCCGTTTTTGCTTTGGTTGCGTCTGCTTGCGGAATATCACTCAAGGAATTTTTGTGCAAACCACAGTCCTGGAGATTTCCCCCAATGTTTTCTCATAGTAGTTTCATAGTTTGAGGTCTTAGATTTAAGTATTTAATCCATTTTGATTTAATTTTTGTATAGGGCAAGAGATAGGGGTCTAGTTAATTATTCTGCTTATGGATATCCAGTTTTCTCAGAACCGTTTATTGAAAAGACTGTCTTTTCCCAAGTATATCTTCTTGGCACCTTGTTGAAAGTGAGTTCACTATGGGTATGTGGACTAGTTCCTGGGTTCTCTATTCTGTTCCATTGGTCTACGTGTCTGGTTTTATGCCAGTATATGCTGTTTTTGTTACTACAGCTCATTAGTATAATTTGAAGTAGGTGGCATGATTCCCAGTTTCCTTTTCTAAGATAGTTTTCACTATTCCAGGTCTTTTGTGGTTCCAGATAAATTTTAATACATCTTTTCTATGTCCATGAATGATTGGTATTTTAATAGGGATTGCACTGAATCTATAGACTGCTTTGAGGAATATGGATATTTTTACAGTATCAATTATTCCAATTCATGAAATATTTTTCTTTTTTCAGTGTCCTTTTCAACTTCTTTTCTTTTAGTGTTTTATAGTTTTCATTGTAGAGATCTTTCACTTCTTTAGCTAATTCCTAGGTATTTAATTTTATATGTGACTATTGCAAATGGGATAAATTTTTAAATTTCTTTTTCACATTGTTCACTGTTGGCATATAGACATGCTACTGATTTTTGTATGTTGATTTTGTATATTGCAACATTACTGAATTTGTTTATTAGTTCTAATAGTTTTCTTGCTGAGTCTTTAGGTTTTTCCAAATGTAAGATCAATCTACAAACAAGGATATTTTGACTTCCTCATTTCCAATTTGCATGCTCTTTATTTCTTTCTCTTTGATTTCTGTATTTCTATGTTTTCCAGTACCATGTTGAATAACAGTGGTAACAGTGGACACACCACAGTTAGTGTTATAATAGCCTATGTTTTTCTGTGCACCTACAATTGCCAGTAAGTTTTGTACCATCAGATGGTATCTTATTGCACATTATTACCCTTTTATTTCTGATTAAACTACACCCTTTAGCATTTTTTTAGAGAAGTCTGGTGTCAATAAAATCCCTCAGCTTTTGACTGTCTGGGAAAGACTTTATTTTTCCTTCATGTTAGAAGGATATTCTTTCCAGATATTTTCACCTCCAGTGCTTTAAATATGTCACGCCACTTTTCCTGGTCTATAAGATTTCCACTGAAATGTCTGCTGACAGATGTTTTGGAGCTTCATTGCATGTTATTCGTTTCTTTTCTCTTACTGCTTTTAGGATCTTTTCTTTGTCCTTAACCTATGTGAGTTAGACTATTGAATGCCTTGTGGTAGTCTTGTTTGGGTGAAATCTGCTTGACATTCTATAACCTTCTTGTACTTGGATATCAATATCTTCCTCTAGGTTTGGAAAATAGCAGAGAACTTCCATACCTAGAGAAAGATATCGATATCCAAGTACCCCATTTCCTTCTCTACCTTCCTTTTTAGGTCAATAACTTTTAGATTTGATGATTTGGAGTGCTTTTCTAGATTCTGTAGGCATGCTTTATTATTCTTCTTTCTCCTTTTGTCTTTTCTGACTATGAATTTTCAAGTCTTTTCTTTAAGCTCACTATTTCTTCTTCTTGATCAATTCTGCTATTAAAGGATTCAATTCATTCTTCGGTATGTCCATTGTGTTTTTCAGCTTAAGAATTCCTGCTTGATTCTTTTCAATTATTTAAATCTCTGTGTTAAATTTATCTTATAGATTTCTGAATTCTTTCTTGTGTTATCCTGAATTTCTTTGAGTTTCCTCAACACAGTTATTTTGAATTATCTGTCTAAAAGGTCACGTATCTGTTTCTCCATGATTGTGATTGTGTCTGGGTTCCCTGAGTATTTCATTTGGTGAAGTTATGTTTTCCCGGATGGTGTTTTGATGCTAGTAGATTTTCTTCAGTGTCTAGGCACTGAAGAGTAAGATATTTATTGCGGTCTTCACTGTCTGGGCTTAGCCAACTTTCTTGGGAAAGCTTTCCAGACATTTGAAAAGACTTGAGTGTTGTGATCCAAGCTGTATCTACTTTGCGGGACACCCTAAGCCCAGTAACACTGTGATTCTTACAAACTCTGGAAGGTACCACCTTCATGGTCTTGGACAAGATCCAGAATTTTCTGGATTATCAAGCAGAGACATTTGTTCTCTTCCCTTACATTCTCCCAAACAGAATATTTTTCATTTTTTCTTTCTCTCTCTCTCTTCTGGGTCATCTACCACTGACGGTGTATTGATACCATCACCCCTGTGGCCACCACCATTATTACTGTGCTGGGTTAGACCTGAAGCCAGAATAGCATTGGGTCTCACACAGAGCCTGCTGTAACTACTCCCTGGCTACTGCCAGTGTTCGCATCAAGGCCCTGGGGTACAACAATAAGCCAGTGGCAATGTCAGTCAAGCCTATGTCCCTGCTTTCAGGTCAATGTGGTTGCCTAGGCCCTGGGTGTATCCAAAGGTGCCAGGGACTAGAGTCAAGGACTAGAGTACAAAACCTTAGACATCTACATGGTATTCCATTTTATTGGGGATGAACCAGCACTCAAACCACAAGATGTAGTCCTTCCCACTCTCTTCCCTCCACTTTCCAAAAGCAGAGAAGCCTCACTCCATAGCCCTTGCCACCCCAGGCCACAAGAAGTACTACCAAACTATCATTTAGCTAATGTTCCCTTAAGGCTCAAGGCTGCCTGGCCTGAGACTCACCCTTCAGGACAGTGGGCTTTCTCCTGTTCTAGGGCAGCGTCATAAATGCCATCCAAGGGTCACATCCTGGAATCGGAGACCCTAAGTCTCCACTTGTTGCTCTACCCCTCTGTGGCCATGCTGGTATACAAAGTGCAGGACAAAGTCCCCTTTACTTTTCCCTCTGCTTTTCTCAAGCAGGAGTTTTGCCCCATAGCCAATGCAGCTGGGAATGTGCTGTGTCTCACGAGAAGGCAGCAAGTCTCAGAGGCTAACCCAAGGTCCTCAACATAGTACCTGGGTATTGCTCCTGGTTATTCAGGGTCCAAGGGCTCTTCAGTTAGCAGGTCATGAATGCTGCCACAACTGCATCCTTTCCTTAAGGCAGCAAGTTCCCTTCTGGTCCAGGGTGTTTATAGAAATGTCATCTAGGAGCTAGGACCTGGAACAAGAGCCTTACAGTACTGATGGTGCCTTATCATTCTGTAGCTGAGCTGGTATCCAAAATGCAAAGCAAAGTCCTTTCCATTCTTACCTCTCCTTTCCTAAAGTGAAGGAAGAGGATCTCTTTTGGAGTGTGAGCAGTGAAGCCTAGGGTTTGGGGAGGGGTGATACCAGCACTTCCTTGGCTACCCCAATGGTGTCTCAGTATGACACATGCCTTCCAATCCAGTGTCTCTGGACTTAGCTTAGCACTAGAACTCATCTAAGAGTTGGAGCCCTTATGGCCTAGACCACCTTCAAAAAAGAAATGGCACTAAGTAGGGGAACATGTATCCTCTGCTAACATTCATCAATATTTTGCTTTCTATGGAGCATAAACTTATCTTCTGAATATGTTATTATTTTAAGAAAGTAATCCACCAGCCTTCAGCTTGGTCTGCAGATACTCTGGTATTGCAAATACTTCTTAGTTGTAAAGAAATGTTTCAGTTAATGATGAGGAGAAGATTTAGAAAGTAAGTAGCTACAAAGGAAGTACAAACATTTAAATGCAATTTATATTTAGAAAAAAATAAATTTCAAAAAAATTATAGTTTCAGTCAAGAGAATGTGATAATTGGCCTATTGGTCAAACTTGTAGATTTAAGCATGGGGAATTGATGGTAAATATTATTGACAAAATTATTTCCAGGGTATATGAAACAATGAACTAATTGTCAACACTAATTGAAAAGCTCTGACGTAAATAATATGTAAAATCTAGACTAGTGAGATAGGAATCAAACTAGGATTCTACTAAGACTCAATCTGCATTCCAAACTAAGAAATTTTAGAGGCTACATTATGGTTAAATTGGATAATTTTCATATACCACCATATTTTAAATTCATTTTTCACATGGAGAGTGTTGTTGTTTTAAACATTAAAGATATTATGTATTAATATTTTGATTCAGCAATTCTCTGTCAACTGGGTCTCATAATTTGACATATTTTAAATTATATTCTAATTGTAAATGCTACTACAGTAGTCCAAAATACTACAATTATAAGTTAAACAAATACTTCAAAGGGTAATTCTATAATTTAATCCGGTTTTAAAATATCTGCAACCTCATAGTACTTTATTTAAAGCACTTACCAAAGATGCCAGGGCAAATGTTTTCCCCTTTGTCAACTGTTAATTTTATTCATTTTTCATATGTGCATAAATGCAATGGGAAATTGATGACAAATGGCAAGTATTACCATTTCGGAATATACCACCAACTTTACATAAAAATCATACTGTACCATTATTGTGAGATAAATTGAGAAGTAGAATGAAATTATGGATTGTATATTTTAACTAATAAGCATGGGCCATAGAAATTTATTGAATTAAATAATCTACTTAAATAAAACATTGGAAGATATTCTTCTGAAGTAGTTTCTGAAAGCTTTTCTTTATGTAAAGGAAAAATCATAGACTAGACGTGCCATGGTTTGAATGTATCCCTCTAATATTCATGTTGAAATTAAATCTCGGTGCAAAAATATTAAGAGGTGGGGTCTTTCAAAAGTGTCATCGGGTCTCAGCTCTCAGGAATATATTAGTGACTTATAAAAGAACTGGAAGGAACTACCCTGACCTTTTACCTTCAATCCTTCCCATCACATGTGGACACCTAAATGGTGCTATCTATGAGGAACAGGCTTTCACTAGACACAGAACTTGTCAGCATCTTGATCTTGAACTTCTGGGCCTCTAGAACTGTAAGAAATAAATTTCTGTTGTTCATGAATTATCTAAAATAGATTTTGTTATAGCAGCACAAATGGACTAAGACAAGAGGTTTCCTAAGTTTGCTTCCTATCTAAAACCTTTGATTATATGACTGTCTGTATGTGTCTACACATCATATGGAAACTCAGGCTAGGAGAAGTCTATGCCAATTTTGTGCAAATGGTGTCTTCAAGTTAGCCAGGTAAAGCAGTTTTGGTCTACCCATAGTTTGTCATCAGAGGAATACTTATATGTTAGGGTTTAGAGCCCAGGAGTTTAATTATGGTCCTGGCTTGAAAAAAAATCTTTAAAGTACTCGACTGGTTTCAGGGTGATTACGGGACACTTAATTCAATGAACAGACTGAAGGTAAAAATAAAGTCTTGAGCTTCTGAGAAGATAATCTAGATACGTTTCAGAGAGCAAAAGCTGAGGGTTTTATGATAAATAAAAACACTTTACCAAGTGGTAATGCTAAACATTCAATATATGAAGGAAGGGCAAAAAAACTTGAGCAGATTATGTGATTTCTCTGAGCATACTTTAGGTTTTCTCAATTTATTAGTAAGAATAGAGTAGGGAAACTGCCAAGACAGCATCTATAACACTTGCTTATTTAGACTTCCTTACTTATACCTGTTAGAAAAATTCTGCAAAGTCTTTGATACTGACTTTGGAGGCTTCTGAAGAGTTGGCATTGTTGAGATTTACTCAGGGTGGTTGGCAAAATATTAAGGGAACTATTAGGGAAAGTTATAAGTTTATAGTCTCAAACCTGTTGGAAGGCCAAAAGGTTTTCATTAACAGGTTGAAGGCAACCAGTTCATATCTTAGAGCATTAGGTCATAGGGTGAAGATTAGGGATAATGGAAGCTTCCCCAGTTAAGTCTGTTTTCCCCACATTCCTCTGTCTCTAATCTGTTTACTCATGTAAACTTTGTGCCAGATGGCCCTCTAGCGGGGAGGTTGAAGGAGGATTACCCATTAATGGTGTTTATTCTAGGCCTCAGAATCAAAAGTTTTTATCATTTCTAAGACCACTCTTTTAACCATGTTAATTCTTCACAAGCCTGTTGACTCTGTTATTAAATCTATACTGGATAAATGCAAGGAGGAACAGGAAGTAGTCGTCTGTTAGCTGCAATCACCTTCTTACAGCAGCTGATGACACCCTAGCCTGACACACTGTACTCTGGTGTGTGAGTATATTTCATTCATCCATCACTGAGTCATGGTCTGCAGGACAGACCTCCACAGGTGGTGATCAACATCTCAAGTGGTGACCCCAACAGGATCAATGCAGCATGCATTTTGTATCCTTTTGACTAAGACTACAGGAATAAAACAGTTAAAACAGATTAATAGGATTTGGTAGGCTCCTTGCTTCAGAAATGCACTTGGCTAGTGGTCGTGGTGAGATTTAGAGTGTAGAGGCAGGGATAAATGCAACTTATTGTGAACCTACACTAAGCCTTTTATCCATAATAATTTGGTTTTCTGAACAATGCTGAATTAAGCTGTTACTCTAATTCTTAAAGGTGAAAAAAAAATTTTGTCTCTATTATCTTTTTTTAAAATGTTGCTTTAAGTTCTGGGGTATATGTGCAGATCTTGCAGGATTGTTACATAGGTATACACATACCATGGTGGTTTGCTGCTTCCATCCCCCTGTCGCCTACATTAGGTATTTCGCCTAATGTTATCCCTCCGCAATCTCCCCACCCCCTGCTATCACTGCCCTAGTCCCCCACCCCCCAACAGTCCCCAGTGTGTGATGTTCCCCGCCCTGTGTCCATGTGTTCTCATTGTTCAGCACCAACTTATGAGTGAGAACATGCAGTGTTTGGTTTTCTGTTCTTGTGTCAGTTTACTGAGAATGATGGTTTCCAGATTCATCCATGTCCCTGCAATGGACATGAAACATCCTTTTTATTGCTGCATAGTATTCCATGGTATATATGTGCTATAATTTCTTTATCCAATCTATTTTTGATGGGCATGTAGGTTGGTTCCAAGTCTTTGCTATTGTAAACAGTGCTGCAATGAACAAACATGTGCATGTGTCTTTATAATAGATTGATTTATAATCCTTTGGGTATATACATAGTAATGAGGTTTCTCGGTAAAATGATATTTCTATTTCTAGATCCACACTGTCTTACACAATGGTTGAACTAATTTACACTCTCACCAACGGTATAAAAGCATTTCTATTTCTCCACAACCGCTCAAGCATCTGTTGTCTCCAGATATTTTTAATGATCGTCATTCTAACTGGTATGAGGTGGAAGCCTACAGTAATCGAAACAGCATGATACTGGTACCAAAACAGAGATATAGACCAATGGAACAGAACAGAGGACTCTGAAGTAACACCGCACATCTACAACCATCTGATTATTGACAAACTGGACAAAAACAAGCAATGGGGAAAGGATTCCCTGTTTAATAAACAGTATTGGGAAAACTGGCTAGCCATGTTCAGAAAGCTGACACTGGACCCCTTCCTTACACCTTATACAAAAATTAACTCCAGATGGATTATAGATTTAAACATAAGACCTAACACCATAAAATCCCTAGAAGAAAACATAGGCAATATCATTCAGGACATAGGCATAGGCAAGGACTTCATGACTAAAACACCAAAAGCATTGCCAACA